>JAQQSK010002782.1:1817-150128 GCA_028658325.1 Potorous gilbertii | reverse complement strand
CCAGTTACTTGACTTCTGAGAGTCCTCTCCACCCCCTGGCCTAGATCCACCCAGCTAGTGCTTGGGGTCTGAGATTCAAATGCTCCCAGTTACTTGACTTCTGAGAGTCCTCTCCACCCCTGGCCTAGATCTGCCCAGCTAGTGTTTGGGGTCTGAGATTCAAATGCTGCTCCCCAGCCTCAGGGCTTTTGGCGGCAGGCTTGACTGCTCTTCAATGGGAGCTTATCTGCTGGTGCTCCGGTGGGGGCAGGGCCACCTCTCAGGCTCAGTTCCCTCAGGGGGTTTATGCAGAGATCTTTTGTAAAGGAGCTGCTGCCCAGCTCCTGCCTGCTCTGGGAGTCTCTGGCTGAGCTGCTTCTGCCTCTGCCGTGGCCACCGCCTCCCGAGGGGGTCTGAGTCCCGGAGATACCCCGTTCCCCTCTCAGCCCGCCTCTCTCACTGACCTGTAGGTCTGTGGGTGGAGGGCCCTTCGCAGCTGCCGGAGATTCTGGTCCCTGAAGCCTGCTTGGGTCTGCTCGCTCCTCTCAGTGTGGTGAGGCCAGGGCAGGGGAAGGGGAGGGCTCCGCAGGGCAGGGCTCCGCTCCCGTCCGGGGTACCTTTGCGGTCGGTTTTTCAGGGCTCTCTGCAATGGAAATCTCCTTCACTGTGTTGCTGCACGGCTTCCACTGTTCCAGAATTTGTCAGGAGTTCTTTTTACAGGAAATCTATGGGCTGTGGGTTCGGAGCTAGCAAATGTGAGTCTTTCTACTCTGCCATCTTGGCTCCGCCCCCCTCTTTCACGATTTCTTGAAGATGATATCCAGGCTCTTTTTTTTGGTCATTGATTTTAAAAGGTAGTCCAATGATTCTTAAATTCTTTCTTACATGATCTATTTTCCAGGTCAATTATTTTTTGACATGATACTTGACATTTTCTTCTATTTCTTCAGTCGTTTGACTTTGTTTTACTATTTCTTATTGTCTCATGTAGTCATTAACTTCTATTTGGTCCATTCCAGTTTTTAGGGAATCTGTTCTTGGTGAGATTGTCTATCTCTTATTCCAATTTTCACTGCAGGTATCTCCTCCATCGCTCTTATTGCTTTCATTTTTTTAATCAATGAAAATCCATTTTTTCTTTCACCCATGTCTTCTTTCCCAATGAGAAAGAAAGAAAACCAAAACTCCTGTTATAAATCTGTATAGTTGAGCAAAACAAACTCCTACCTTGGCCATGTCTGAAAACAATGTCTCAATCTGCAATGTGAGTCCATCACATTCACTGCGAGGAGGAGGGTAGCATGTTTCATCAACTCATTTCTTTTCCAATTCTTTCCTCTGTGGCTCTCATTTTATTTTGTAACTTTTAAACTCAATTTTTAAAACTGTTGAATCATTTTTTCTAAGAAGTCTAATTACTCTTGTGGGCAAGTAGTGTCATTTTTTCCAGGGATCTGCTTTGGATAATCCAGCATTGATGAAGCTCTTTTGGGGCTAAATCTGCGAACATAGTCTCTGGGAGACACCCTTGTGCTGCTTTCCTAAGTGGGGCACTGAGTCCAAGATCTACTCTAGGACTAGGGGTCCTGGGTACTGAGCCTAGACTCTTGGAGCCCCTGGGAGACCTATCACTGTAGGCTTGGGCTTGGGATTAAGTCCAAAATCAGCTCTAGGCATATTAGTGCTGTTAGCCTAGCTCAGAACTTGGGGCATTGAGCCTTTCTTAGTCCCTGTTTACAGGCCTGGACATCCTGCTGTTTTCCACTCCAGTCTGATCTACCTCAAAGTTTTGTGTGACTTGTGCTTATGCCCAAGGCTGTCTGTGGTCAGTTTTGTCCTCTGAGCTCTGGATGCTGAACCATAATCCTGGCTCACCCTTGTTTTACAGTTTACAACTATAAACTGAAATTTGTGATCTTGGACTGGAAAAATGACCTACTGTAGTCTCTCCTTTTCCCCAATTACACTCTGTCCAACATTCTTCTTACATCATTATTGGAGTAGCTGTAGGGGGAGTTAGATTGTACAGCTCTTTCCCATTCTGCCAGATCACTCTTTCTAAAACACCTATTTAATTACGTCAATTCTCTTGCTCAAAAACTTGTTTTTTATTGAGTCAGACATAACTGAAATGACCGAACAACAAGACTGCTTGCAAGATAAAATAATACTCCTGAACCTGCCACTCAACCAACTGTACCCTACTTACCCAACCTTATCACCCCATATTCAAGAAGATCAATAAATCAACACACATTTGTTAGGTTATATTATATCATATTTATATGCCAGTCACTGTGCTGATGACCTCTCTCTAGACATGCCCCTCCAAAAATCATGTTCTGTCTAGGCTCCAAGACTAAAGTCAGACTTCTCCTTCCAGCTGAAATGTCCTTTCTCCCTATTCCATAGTTCCTAGCTCAAGGTTTCCTTCTTTTATAAGACTATCTTTAATACAGCCATTTACTCACTAGTTTGCTCCTCTTCTCAAACCTCCAACCAGGTATCATTATTTAACTGTTTCACTTGTGTATAGTGTTTTCCTAACTGAGCTGTTTGTTCATGCGTGGCAAGTATAACATATTGTATTCTTTTGTATTACATACAATGCCATTCATAGAATCACAAAATCTGAAGGTTGAAAAAGAGTCCATCTAGTCCCATCCATACATAAAAAGAATCTCCAACAAGGAGAAAGAATATATCATAACAAGCATTTGCTTGAAGATCTTTAAGGAAGGAGAACCCAGAAAATCTCTAGGTGATACACTCCATTTTTGAACAGGAATAATGGTTAGGAAGTTTTCCCTGAAATCAAACATAAAATTGGTCTCTGCAACTTCTACTTATTGTTTCTTATTCTGTCCTCCAGAGATACGCAGGATTAGTCTAATTCCACTTCGATATGACAACCCTTCAAATATTTGAAGATAGCTATCAAATCCCTCCTTTCTTCTCTTCTCCAAGCTAAAGTCCAGTCTCTTAAATGATTTGCATATGGCATAGAATCAAAACCTATCAGCATCTTGGCTGTCTTCCTTTGAACACTCTTTAGCTCACCACTATCTCCCTTAACCCATGGTGCCCAACACTGAACGCAATACTCTAGAAAAGGTACGACAAGGACATCCTTGTTTTATCACTTCCCAATTTCTAGAAGCAAGCCTTCTCTGGACCTCCACATCACTGCTGACTCATGATTCTGCAGTTCACCAAAATCTTCAGGTCTTTTTCAGAATGCCTATCAAACTATGACTTGTAAAGCTGATTTTTGTTCTCAAGAGTAAGGCTTTACATTTGTCCCTATCAAATTCATCTTCTTCGATTCAGTCTGATGCTTTAGCTTGTCAACATCTTTTAAGATCCTGACTGTAGCCAACATGTTAGCTATATCTTCCAGAACTGTGACATTTGCAGATTTAATGACAATTCCATCTATGCCATTATCCAAATCACTGATAAAAGTGTTAAACAGCACAGCACCAAAAGCAGATTCCTCAGGCACTACCTACTAGAGACCTCCTGCCATGATGACATGGAAATATTGTTACCCAACTAGTTCAGAGTTTTAACTATTTTTATTTAATCCATATCCCTCCATCTTCTCCAAAGGAATAGTACAAGATCCTTTATCAAAAAAGCTTTGCTAAGATCTAGGTTAACTTCATCCACAGCATTTCCTTCAACTACTAATTTAGTAATCATATGAAAAAAAGTTAATGACATTAGTTTAACATGTCTCAATTCTTTTTTTTAAGTTAATTTATTTTTAGTTTTCAACATTCACTTCCATGAGTTTCAAATTTTCTCCAACTCCCTTCCATCCTCCCCAAGACAACATGCAATCTGATATAGGCCCTATATACACACATTCCTTTAAACATATTTTCACGTTAGTTATGTTGTACAGAAGAATTAGAACAAATGGGGAGGAACCATGAGAAAGAAAAAACAAAACAAAACAAAAAAAGAAAATAGTCTACTTTACTCTGCATTCAGACTCCATAGTTCTTGCTCTGGATGTGGATAGCATTTTCCATGAGTCCTTTGGAATTGTTTTAGATCCTTGCATTGCTGAGAAGGGCTAAGTCTACCCAAGTCAGTCCTTCAGAATAATAATGAACAAAGTTCTCCTGGTTCTGCTCCTTTCATTCAGCATCAGGTCATATAAGTCTTTCCAGGTTTTTCTGAAGTCTGCCTGTTCATTGTTTCTTAGAGCACAAGAGCATTCCATTCCATTCATATACCACAACTTGTTCATCCATTCTCCAAATCATGGGCATCCCTTCAATTTCTAGTTGTTGGCCACCACAAAAAGAGTAGCTATAAATATTTTTGTACATGTGGGTCCATTCCCCATTTTTATCTTTGGGATACAGCCTTAGAAATGGTATCACTGGGTCAAAGGGTACGCATATTTTTATAGCCCTCTGGGCATAGTTTCAAATTGCTCTCCAGAATGACTGGATCAGTTCACAACTTCACCAACAATGAATTATTGTTCCAATTTTCCCACATCTTCTCCAACATTTATCATTTTCCTGTTCTGTCAAGTTAGTCAATCTGATGGGTGTAATGTGGTACCTCAGAGTTGTTTTGATTTGCATCTCTCTAATCAATAGTGATTTAGAACAATTTTTCATATGACTACAGGCAGTTTTAACTTCTTCCTCTGAAAACTGCCTGTTCATATCCTTTGACTATCAGTTGGGGAATGACTTGTATTCTTATAAATTTGACTCAGTTTTTTTTTTTATTTTAGAAATGAGGCATTTATCAGAGGACATGTCTCAATTCTTGATGAAGTCATACTGGCTCTTTGTATTCACAGCTTCCCTTTCTAGGTATTCATCAATAATCTTATTAATGATTTGTTCTAGAATTTTCCTAGGAAACAAAATTCTCTACTATATAGTTTGTACTCTGTTTTCTTCTCCTTCTTAAAAATGGGATCCCACCTATCTTTCCTTTAAACCATTTGAAATATATTTTCCCCAAATCTAGAATGTGTGTCTTTCCTTCTCAATCACAAACTGTAGAAGGAACGATCACTTACCCTGTTGTTCTCATCATTTCTACGCTAGCAATCAATTACTCCCAATTAGTGACAATCAGCTCTGGGACACAATTTCCACTTGTTTCCTCCACCTTCTGAAGGATGAAATTACCACTAAAGCAAGGCATGTGGTACAGGCTTAAGAAAATACTGACCAAAAGGCTCAAGAAAGAAGAGGTAAGGAGGAACTATTGGTGAGGGTGTAAAACTAGGGAGGAACAGAACTACTAGAAGTTGCAATGTAAAAATTATATTCCAATAAAAGATAATCTCTCAACCCTTGGGAATTTGATTCACCTTTCAGTGGAAACATTAATCTTAAAGCTGTCCAAGTTAACCCCTTTTTGCTTAGGAAAAGAACCTGGTGTATAACATTAATATCAGGTGTACCTGAGATTTCACCTCATACCCAGCAAACTGATAAAGATAAAAAAATATGACAAATACAGAAGAGCACGAAAAAAACATGAACCAAGGCACAGAGAAATAAGGAGAGCCAGGAAAACAACATAAGCAATAACGACAATACTGGAAATGGAACAAACAACGGAACAATCCAAACTGAATAATGAAAATCAAAATGAGCAAGCTTGGCCTCAAAGGAAAGAAATGAGAAAGACACTGCTCCTGCTTCTTTGCAGGGGAGTACACACCCCCCCCCCCCCACACACACAGTTTATTTTTATTTCTCTTTATTGGATATTTGGCAGCCTCTTATTTTCTATATTTCAGGGTAGGCTGCCTTTTGGACTGGCCCCTTCCAGCCTTAGGCTTTCAGTTCCTTCTGAGCTAGGCTTCCTTTTAGCAGAGTAGAGGAAGGTGCTGTCTTCTAGGCTACTCCCATCTTAGATGTGTTCGCAGCAAGTATCTTTTGAAGTGTCTTCATGCTTGATTATTTTTGCATACTTTTTTGGCCTTCATGACTTTAAAAAAAATCTCTCATTTTGGTTTTCCCTTCTTCAGTTGCAATCTTCTAGGCTGACCTCGTAGCCATCCAGTTTGACTTGATAGTTTCTTCCATGCTGCCCAGATGTATTCTGACAATCACTGTGTAGAGCCTGAGAACAAAGTCTGTGAGATGCATACATTTGAATGGCACAGCCTGCCATCTTACAGGACTGCAAGGTGCAATGCCAAGCCCTGTTCTGAAGATGGTGATGATAATGAATAGTAGTGGGCATTTATAGGCTGCTGTAAGATTTATAAAGCACTTGGGGGAGGAGCCAAGATGGCACAGTAGAAAGATTCACATATGCTAGCTCTTAACCCACAGCCCATAAAATATCTGTAAAGAAGAACTCCCAAAAATTCTGGAGCAGCGGAAGCCACAGAACAACAACAGAGTGGAGGAGATTTCTGTTACAGAGAGACTTGAAAAACCAACACCAAAGGTCCATCACGCACAGGACCAGAGCAGAGCCCAGCCCTGCCTTGGCCGCGCGGCACCGAGAGGAGCAGATTCGAGCAGGCTTCAGGGATGGAATCTTCAGTGGCTGCGTAGGTCCCTCCACCCCCAGGCACCAAAAGTCAGTGAGAGGGTCTTTTTGGCTGGCTGAGAGGGGAGCGGGGTGTCTCCATAACTCAGGCCTCCTTGGGAGGCAGCAGCGGAGGCGGCAGCAGACTGGGGCTCCCAAAGCAGGCAGGAGCTCGGATCCATTATTGAAGGTCTCCACATAAATCCCCTGAGGGAACTGAGCCTGGGTGTCCACCCTGCCCAACAAGAGCAGGTGAAATTAATGTCACACTGAATAGCAGGCCTGCCCCTGCTGAAAGCCCTGAGGCTGGAAAGCAGCATTTGAATCTCAGATCACAAGCACTAGCTGGGTGGATCTGCAGGCAAGGTGGGTGTAGAAAGGAATCTCAAAGATTTATAAAGCACTTTACATAGGTTATCTCTTTTGACTTTCACAAAAACTTTGTGAGGCAGGCACTTTGATTAAAAGTACATTGTACAGATAAGGAAACTGACGAATTACCCAGAATCACAAATCTAGGAAGCATCTGAGGTAGAATTCAAATTCAGGTAACTTGCCCAGGGTTACACAGCTAGCAGATGTATCTGATCCATTCTTACACCTGCCTCCAGCACCTATAATAGCTACCAGTTTGACAACACGTGACCCAAAGGAAATGTAAACCACCAATGGATTTCTACTTAATACTTGAATGGGCATGCAGGCACACAGTTAATAAACTATTGACTGTTCTGAGCCCTATATCTCTCTTCTCTAAGTAAGACAGAATACACTGTCTCAGATAATCTGTGCTACCTAGGAAGGTAGCAGCAACCAGACCTTCTCCTCTCTTTCCATGCCAGCCTGTGTTTGGCACTGGGGATAAAGTTAAGTACCACAGCTATACTGTTTGGTTTCAGTTTAACTTTTTCTTCCTTTTAAAAATTCTTTATTGTAATGAATGGCTCTCTAGGACAATATGGGAGAAAGATACAGTGGGAAATGTAAAAGTAAAAACAAAACACATCATTAATTTTTTTAAATTAAGGGTATAATCTCTGACAAGTCACTTTATCCTTTCGTGTTTCAATTTCTTCTGAATAGTTTCATCTGTAAAATGGATATAACTTCAATACCCATTATCAGTATTTTAAAATGTAAAATTTGATTTACATTCAATCTGCACACATGGAACTTAAATTTTTAAATTAATCAAAGTGGTTTGCCTCAATATGTAGTTCATGCTCCTCCAGATAATTTGTATGCATTCATTTCTAGATCTGATCAGTTTATTTTATTTTGTGTAATGAAGCAATTGTCTTAGGACAAACCAATGATAAGAGAAGGATATTTCTGAATTTTAAACTCTTTTTGGTAAGACTTAGATCTCACAGTTACTTTAAATCAAGTTTATTGAAGAAAGGCACTGAAATATGCTAGCAAAAACTGATCTATCTTTCACACATGTAAAAACCCTTCAAATAAGAAGGTTGTGTTGAACATTAATTCAATTCTAATCCTACTAATGTCTAATTGCATATATCCTTCAGATTCTACAATGAGGCAGAAAAATGTCAAATATCCAAGGTCAGAAACTAAGCCATCATAAGAGCTGAATATAAAAACTGTTAATACTCTTCGGCATATAGGCCATCAGGACAGAGAAATTACAGGCATTTCATAAGTTTTATCATGTGTGCTAATGACAAAAGTATATCCATCATTTTAGATAAAATATAAATGTCATTTCTACCCCATTTACTTCCCTCTTCTCTTTATATTCCAACACTTTTCACAGAGAATCACAGAATCTAAGTTGGAAAGGCCCTTGGAGGTTACCAACATCTTCATTGACATTCACAAAGCAAGGGTTACAAAGTACTTGGCATTCATTATCTTATTTTAGCCTTCACAATCCTGTGAAGTAGATAGTGTTATTCTCATTTCATGGACAGGGAAACCTCACAATGAAGTGACTTCCCAGGGGTGTACAGTTTGCAAATAGCACAGGTAAATCCTGCTAACTCCAGGTCAGTCAATCAACCAACAACCAAGTGGTACTACAGGCTTTCAGCACTGAACTAGGAGCAGGGGATATGATGTGGGGGAGGGGGAGATAAGGAAGTCTGACATTCTGGAACTTGCATTCTAAAGCAGGTGAAAATGTGTATACACACACTAGTATATGCAAAATAAAATGCAGAGTAATCGAGTGAGGAGGTACTAGTAACTCGGAGATCGCAAAAAGTCTCATATATAAGAGACAGTGTTTGAGATAAACTTTGAAGAAAATTGAGGGTATTTCAAAAAGCAGAGCTAAAGAGAAGGTGCACTCCAGGCAGAAAGGAGAGCCTGTGCAAGGCTAGGGATGGTAGATGGGATGTCACGGGTGAGAAACAGCAAAGAGGTCAGTCTGGTTGGATCTAAGAGGGCATGACAGGGAATAATGTGCAATTAAGAACCCCAGTAGAGGCAGGTTGGAGCCACCTTATAAAGGGCTTTAAACGCAAGCAGGAGAATATAATTATAATCACAACACATCCGTACCTGCTCCTACGGTGCTACTCACGCTTCCTGAATGGAAAGGGCTTACTCACAGTCACTTTCAGAGAGTAAAGCTTGCCTGCTGAGGGGTCCCAGCTGCCACCAGAAGGTAGGAGAGAAGGGGAGAGCCTGTAGCTGCTGCAGGGTACCCCTGAGAGGGTTAGGTCAGAACCATCTTAAGAGGCCCATTTCCACAGCGTCCCACAAGACCCTAGCAGCACGGGGAGGGCAAAAAAGCTGAATGCTGAAGGTGGCAGCAGAGTTTTGCTAGAGACAGGCTTATGAGTGGCTACAGGAAATGACTGATCATATACCCCTTGGGTCATTCCACATTTGAAGACTACTCATCTATGCCACATCCTTCTATCTTTCCCACAAGAATATCATTAAAGACTTTAATAAATGTTTCACCAAGCTATATCTACAGCATTCCCCTGCAGTAACTGTCAAAAAGGGAAATTGATTTAGTAACTATCCCTTAGTCTCACAAGACCTGTTTGTGGCACAGTGGATAGAGCATGGACCTAGTCAGGAAGACTGGAATCCAATCTCTCTTCAGATACTTCCTAGCTGTGTGACCCTGGCCAAGTCACTTAACTGTTTGCCTCAGTTTCCTCATCAGCAAAACGGGAATATTAACAGCACCTATCTCCCAGGGTGGTTACAAGAATAAAATGAAACATCTGTAAAGCTCTTTCAAATCTTAAAAGCACCATATAAATGGGAGGTATCATGATGATGATGATGATGAAGCCAAGTTGACTTTTTTTTTTTTTACCCATCACTGCTTCCCTTTTAAGTTGTTCTCTAACCATTTCTTTGGTCATATACTCTAGAATTTGGTCAGGAATCAAAGTCATGTTCACTGACCTATAGCTTGCAGATTCCTTTCTCCCCCCTCCCTTCCTCTCTTTCTTGCTTTCTTTTTTAACATCAAGACATTTTCTCATCCTCAATTCCAATACAAGACAATTCCACCTTTAGTTCCGAGGTATAGCTGGAGCAAATAGAATTTAATTATCTTAACACAACTTAGTCACCTAAGGTTGTGACATTTTAAAAACTATCTAAAAATTATTAAAATTCACCTTTAGTTCCCCTAAATGCCAATCCATATGCAATCCTATTACAAAGGAAAAATTCTTAAGTCTTAATTCCAGTTAACAGTGACCTAGAGCTTTGATAACTGAAAATTAATGCTCGAAATTTTTATCCCAGCAAGAAATCTCCAGTTGCTTTTATTTCACTTAAACCAGGTGGTTCATTTTTTTTTTTGAATTTTACTTATTTAATTGTTCCAGGTTATCCTAGAACAATCTTTTTACACCTATAACATTACATCATTTATTTTATTTAGTAATGCTTCCCCACTTTCTAAACTGGCATTGCATGTTTCTCCTTTAAATGAAAAACAAACTAGTCTATCTATTCTTCATTCACGACACTCCATCTCCGATGCCATCTCAGGCTTCTGCCCTGGCCATTTCCATTATCTGAAAAGAATTCCCATTTCCAACCTAGAAGACAGACTCACTTCCTTCAAATCCAGCACCAACTTTCACATGAAAGCCTTTCCTGATGCCCCAGCTGCTAGTACCCTCCCCCTTAGCAATCTATTTATTCTACATATACATTTCTCTTCCAGTAGAATTTAAACTCCTTGAGGGTAAGGACTGTTTCATGCATTCTATGTGTATCCCCAATACTTAGCACCATACCTGGCACACTGTCGTTCAGTTGTGGGTGACTCTGCCTGATTGTCCATGGTGTTTTCTTGGCAAAGATAATGCAGTGATTGTCATTTCCTCCCCGAGTGTGTCCCCATTTTGCAGATAAGGAACAGAGACAAATAGGAATTAAGTGATTTGCCCAGGGTCACAAAGCAAAATTTCTAAGGCCATTAAGGCCGGATATGAACTCAGATCTTCCTTGACTCCAGGCCATTGTGTCTTTTAGCTGCTCACCAAACACATAGTTTGTATTTATGTACAAACCTGGTTAATTCTCTTCCAAGGAAGTGGATGGAATCCTGCTCTAGAATGAGACACAGCTTCCTGAGTTCAAATGTGACCTCACATAACTAGCTATGTGACCCTGGACAAGTCCCATTTAACTCAGTTTCCTCATCTGTAAAATGAGCTAGAGAAGGAAATGGCAAGCTGCTCCACGATCTCTGCCAAGAAAACCCCAAAGGGAGTTATAAAGAGTCAGACACAACTGAAATGACTAAACAACAACTAAATGTTAGATAAATTTTCCCTAAATTAATATGAAATATGCACCATCTACTCATTGTTCCTAGTTCTGGCTCCTGGGGCCCAGCAGAAAAAGTCAGAATTCCTTCAAATATTTGAAGATATCAGTTAGAGCCCTTCCTTATCCCACATCTTTTCTTCTCCAGGCTAATTGTCCCCAATTCTTTCAACTAATCTTTATTAGGACATGGCCTCCAATAGCCTTAACATCCTGTTTGCTTTCATATGATTTATAGCTGAAAGGAACATCAGAAATCATCTAATCAAACTTATTTCTTTTATAAATGGGAAACTAAAGTCAGAGAGGAAGTGATGTATCTAAGATCAGACAGACACAAAGTAAAAAAGTTGGGATTTAAAACCAAGACTTCTAACTCTAAATTTTTTTACTACACCACACTCTTCACAGGTAAGGTCATAAAATATTTGTGACCTGAGATTACAAAGTACTTTTCCACTTCCTTCACCATTCTTGTTTTTTAAAATCCTCCCAACTATGTGAACACAATTCAACTGAATTCTCATACTACTGAAATCCAGAGATAACCAGGAATTTAGAAGAGCACACTTTCACAAACTCTCATTACCACAAAACAATTTGAATTGATGTTTAGAAGGAAAGATACTATAAGGGAATCTTATTTTAAAAAATTAAGAAAACAGACAATAAAAATCAAGGGAAGCCTAAACTTCTGCCTCAGTATTTCAATAACTTAGGTAGGGACCCCCTTAAGCCATAATGCCAGAAGGGACTCTCTAAGAGGTTTATGTGCATTTGTTGCCTTATGAGAAGTATGCCCATTTAATCAGTAAAACTGAGATTCAATTGAATTAGCATTTATTAGGTGTCTACTATGTATGTGCTAAGAACAAAGACTTTTAAAAAAACAGTTCCTGCCCTGAAGGAGTTTGTATTTTACTGGAGAAACAATATAAACAGTCAACTCAAAGTACTTTTGGGGAGGGAGGAAAGGAGATCTTGTGTGAATTCGAAGTGGCATCTGAATTGAATCCTGAAAGGAATGAACTATTTCAAAAGGTAAAGGTGAGAAGGGGGTTCCCTAGATGTAGTAAACAGCTTGTGTAAAGTGACAGAGATGGGATGGCCTGTGTGAAAAACAGTAAATAGGTCATTTTGGCCAGAATGCAGAGTGCAAAAGGGCATTGGTGCATAAACTAAGCTAGAAAGACTGGCTAGAGCCAAATTATAAAGGGCTTTAAATGGTAAAGATGAGTTTACATTTTATGCTATAGGTTAACAAGTTACTGAAGCTTCCAGAGCCAGGGGAGTTATATTGTCAGACCTCTACTTTAGGGTACCAATGAATGAAGAAGGGAGAGACTGAAAGCAGGTGGTTATTGCAATAATCCAAGTGAGTAGTGATAAGGACCTGAGCACAGGTTGTGGCTTCATCATTAGAGAAAAAAACAGTTACAAGAGGTGTTAATAGATGTAGAACTTGACAAGTGGGGTGAGAGGGAATAAAGAGCAAAGGATGGCTCCTAGATTGTGAACCTGGAAGACTGGAAAGTGTGTCCTCAACAGAAATAGGAAAGTTAGGGGAAGGGTGAGTCTAAGGGGAAAGAATGATGTGTTTTATTTTGGATATGTTGAATTTAAGAGGCCAAAGGGTCAGCCAGATAACAAAGAGTAGGAAAAATCTCATAAATTTTTTACATTTTCATGAATTCAATTAACACAATCTTCCTAACACCAGAGAACCTTTGACTCACTGGCAACGTTTCCTGTTGTCTATCCAAAGCTCTTTCCCCTGAGAGAGACACCAATGGCCGGGCTACTTGCCAGACACTGTGCCAATGTTTCCAAAGGACCCCCAGGCAACCTCACTTCACTTTCAGGCTTTTCCATACCCTAGACAACTGTCTTGTGCTTATGTAAGTACACTTCCCCCTCCTACCTGATTTCCAGCTTCCACCATTAGAATGTGAGCTCCTTAAGGGGGACTGACTGTCTTTGCTAATTTATATTTGTATCCCCAGTGCTTAGGACAGTGTCTACAGATAACAGCACTTAATAAATGCTCTAGCTATCCATCTAATGTCAAAAACAGAAAGCTATCTTTTAACAAAATTTTGCAAAACTATTTATCAGACTTTTTGTCCCAACTGGATTTTGGGAAATTCAGTCTCTGTAATCATATCATACAGCCGCCTTTCTAACACAGTGGTCATTAAATAAAACAATCAATAATTACAACTGATGATGTAAATACCATTAAATCTACCAATCCTTTAGCTTAAAACAGTAACAAGAAACACTAATTATTCCCTCAATTTTTTTCATGAAATATGTACTTCAATTATAATTTTAACTCAGTAAATATTTCTCAACTACTTACTATGTTCTCTGCTAGATTATGACCTCCCCCACTCCCCATCCTGCCAGAAATACAACATCCCTTTCTTTGTCAGTGGATTTATGCAATGTAGCAGAAAGCCAGAACACAAAGAATTTATAACTGGAGGAAAACTGGGAAGTTAAATGACTCACCTGATATCCTAGCATGGAGATTCTGCTTCATACAAAATTCCTCAGGTTGTGAAAGAGACTGCAGAATTGTCAGGGCTGCCCTTTTTAGAGCGCTGTCAAAAATGGGAAGTACTTCATTGGGGAATGCATTGAAATATTCCCCAATTTCCATGTTCGTCTCAAAGAGAGTCATGGCATCAACCACTACAGGATAGTGAGTATCTTCATCTCTTTCTTTCAAGATCTGTAAGACTTCATTCTTGTGGTATTCTGAAACGTATGATTCAAACACCTGACCAGTCAGGGCAACCTGATCTTTATTCATCTTGGACCTAGGTAGATAGAGAAAGATTTTAAAAGAAACAGCAATAACAAAAAAGCACACTTCTCTCATATTTTGAAAGTGGAAATATACAATCTTAGAAAACTTAAGGGTCACCATTTTGCATTAGTTCCTATATAAACTAAATGTATTATTAGCATGCTAACTTCATCAGTTTTTAAAATTACATTCTCAAGAACAGCTTAATTTTCTATCAGAATTAATGAGCATCTCTTTTTAAACTAGGGAAACTAGAGCCTAAGGGAAAGAAGTATTACTTTGGTCTAAAAGTAATAGTTTGATCAACTATCTTTCCCTTCTTGTTAATTTCTTTTTTCCTCATCTCCTAGTATCTAATTGAGTCTGTGATACACTAAATACAATTCTCTTTGTTTCTGTTTTGCTTGGCCACATTTCCTACAGAGAATTAATTAACTCACATTTACACAGAGTTTGAAAGCTTGTAAAAGATAATGTTTTGACTGGTTAGTTTTTTCTTGTGGCAGGCCTAAGTATCTAACCTTATAGTTCCTGATGATCCCTTGGTCATACAACTGATTTAACTAAATGCTAATAAATACTGATATTTACTTAGTGCCTCAAGATCTGCTAAGTAGTTTCTAGAAGTCATTTAGTTTGTTCTCAGTAAGCACACTGCTTATGATACTGACCCTTTTTATAACCATTTTACAGGTAGTGTGACCCTTAGAAACTTACATTTGGAAACTGAGTTCATCCCTAGTCTAACCCACACGGAAAACTGTATATATTTTGTCTTCTACAGCATTCTTTCATAATCATATATTTGCAAATCAAAATAATTTTTTTCCCTGATTCTCTTTATTATATACACAAGGGGACGTAAATCAAAGGTGATGAATTCTCCCTATGGTCAAATTTGAGTATTTTACATTACTGAAGGTGGACTACGGAAGAGCTAACACAAATTAATAATCTAAAAAACAAGTACATTAGGTTTCGAAATTCATGTCTATAATTTTTGGGGGGGTGAAGATTGTGAAAATTTACCTTTCTAAAAATTTTTTAATCATGCTAATACTTGCACATACTAATACTAACATGTTAACATCTTTTTTTTTCTTTCCACCAAGCAATAGCAGAGTGTGAGTGCTGTCAGAAAGAAATTTGGAAAGAGAAGAAAAAGAAATGATTTTATTAGTTGGTAACTAGCATATATACAGTGCGTTAAGGTTTGAAAAGCGTTTTATAAACATCTCTTTTGATCATCACCACAACCCTGGAAAACAGGTGCTATTATTTTCATTTTACAGAAGAGGAAACCAAAGCAGAGGTTAAGTGACTTAGGCCGCTAGAGGAAGGATTTGAAGCCAGGTCTTCCTGACTCCAGGCCCAGAACTGCTTCCATACAAGTCAATCTGAGATTGTGGTGCGCACTCCACAAGAGGGTAAAAATGATTACATTAATAACTCAGATGGCTGCCAAGAGCTATAACAATGTAAAAAGAACCCGGCACAGTGGGTGGACTCCCTGAGGAAGATTATAAGGGCAGAGACTTGGACAGGTGGTGAATATCACCGCAGGAGAAAATACCCACCTGGAGGAAATCACAGATCCATGGAACTAGGGGTGCAATCATATGGGACAGCAAGGTTTGCAAACAAGGTAGGCGGCATGTGTTTTTATCCCTGTTTTACACTTTTATAAAAGACACTCTGGCAGTAAGGTTTAAGATCTGAACCCAGACCTCGACTCCAGATTTAGTCTCACTCGTTAATTGGATGGATTTGTGACTTTAAAAAAATCAATTACAAGGGCTGATGTCACCTGATGCCAAAAGCATGGAAGTGAAAGACTACGAAGTTTACACAGTAGTAGTTGAAGAAAAGGCAAAATCAGCTCAGACAACTGTCAGAATTCTCCCAGCCAAAGACACAGGCTACAAAATGCCCACAGGAAGCTCTTAAGTGGATCGAAATTACGTCCTTGCAGGGTTTAAAAAAAGACCCACGCTGCGGAGATCTGCGACACCGCGTCCCATTGGAGCCCGAGGCAGAGCCCGGCGATCCGGATCCGGACCCGCCCCGTCCAGGGCAACTCCGTCTGCACTTCGGGCGGGTCGAGCTCACAAGGTAACTCGGCTGAGTTTCCCGAGGCACTGCCGGGCCGGGCTCCCTTGAGCCCCTTCCGGCACCATCCCGAGAGCTCGCCCCGTTCACGAAGCGAGGCCCGGGAGGCGGTGCCGAGTGCAGTCTGCCACCCCGGACAGCTGTGCCGCCTCAGGGCCACTGGCCCTCACGTACCCTCCCGCCAGAAGCACCCCGGGACGAGGGTGAGACCGCGCAGCATTCAGCGAGCGCTCTACCCGACCTCGCCACGGCCTGCGCTGGGCATTCCGCGCCGGGACCCACGTCGGCCAAACTTTCTGGGCCCGCGGCACGGGCCCGGCTCCCCCAGCCCCGCCCCCTGCCCCGGCACCTACCGGTGCGCGCAGCGCCCGCCGCGGGCAAAAGCGCCCCGGAGTCCAGCGCGACCCGGCACCTGGCTCAGCGCATTCGAGGGGCAGCAGAAAGGCGGAGAAAGCCCCGTCTTTTCACTTCCTGGTGGGCATCAGCGTCAGCTGCCGCGCACAGCGAGACCCCTCCGCGGCCTAAGCGAAGGGCAACGCCGGCTTCGCGCCCCAAGGGGCCGGTCCGTGCGCCGCCGGGCGGGGGGCGGGGAGGGCGCGCGCCGGAGCAGGCACCAATCGGAGGCCGGCGGGGCGGGGGGCGCGCGCGCCGGAGCGGGCACCAATCGAAGGCCGGCGGGGAGCGGGGGCGGGGGGCGGGGGGGCGCGCGCCGGGGCGGGCACCAATCGAAGGCCGGCGGGGCGGGGCCGCCGTCACGGCCGGGCGCTTCTCGGGCTCGCGCGGCGCTTCGCTTTCCAGGCCCGGAGCGGGGAGAAAGGAGGGGCCTTTCCCGGCGGACGCGGGAACGCGCCCAGGAGGCCGCGCCGCCGGCGGGCGGGCCTGAGCGGGGGCGCCTCGTGGAGGAGGGAGAGGCGTGGCCCGGGCGTGGCGCTCCGCTCCTCCCTGCCGCCTTTACGCCCGCGGGGTCCGCACTGCCTTAGGGATTTCACCGAGGTCGCTTCCCTTGCTTGAATTCGCAGAGCTTCCCTTCCTCCACACTCGCGTGAAGTAACGCCAGTGTTACCCCAGTTTTTAAGAGGAGGAAACCGAGGCCCGGAAACTGAGGAAGGGTCGGAAAAAGCGGCCCGGCGCTTCTCGAGCCAGGAGGGGAGGGTGCCGGTCCCTGCTCCGACGTCGGAATGAACGAAAAATCACTTATTGGACGGGCAGTTAGGGACGGCGTGGTGCGACGGTACGGCGGATCCGCCTCCCCCGCCTCCGCGGGGTTCCCGCGTGCCCAGGTCCGGACGGGTCCCTTCTAGCCGCCGGCTGTACTGATGTGGCCTCCTGGTCCACTCAAGGACCGCTTTCAGAACCAAAACCCACTTCAGACCCAGTGCCCGCCGGCTGCTCGGAAGATCGCGTTCAGTTGGGCTGGTCCTTGGTTGCCAAAGAAGACCACGCCGTCAGAGAAAAGATGACTTGACCTGAGAGAGGGAGGGCTGTGCGGTCACCAGCCTCACTTTCCCCTCCTGAGCCGTCTGAGTCTGCGACCACGGGCCGTTAGCATGACTGGAGATGACGGTCAGTATCTTAAGGGCCGCTAGGTGGCGCAGTGCGTGGGCACCAGGCCCGGAGTGGGGAAGGCACCCTGGGCAACTTACTTAACCCTCTTTGCCTCAGTTTCCTTATCTGTAAAATGAACCGGGAAAGGAAGTGGTCATATATTTGTCAACAAACCCCTCATGGGGTCACCAACGGTCGGAAACTACTGAACAAGAGCAATCATGGAAGAAAGCTGTCTACCAAATAAAGTGCTCCTAGCTTTGGTTTAGTTTTAGGGTGTTTTTAGCTTTTATTTTTAAAATAAATTTATATGTTTATTTTTAGTTTACAACATTTAGTTCCACAGACTTTTGAGTTCCAGATTTTCTCCCCTCCTTCCAAAGAGGGCATGCAGGCCCATATAGTTTCTACATACACATTCACATTAAGCATTTTCACATTAATCATGTTGCAAAGAATTATAATCTGTGGAATAAACCACGAGAATGAAGAAACGAAAGACAGAGCCATTAATATTCTTCAATCTGCCTTCAGACGCTATAATTCTTCCTCTGGATGTGCATAGCATTTTCCATTATGAGCCTTTGGGAGTTGTCTTAGAACCTTGCATTGCTGAGAAGAGCCAAGTCTATCAAAGTTTGTCATCACACAATGCGGTTGTTACTGTGTGCAAGTTCTCCTGGTTCTGCTCCCCTCTGTTTTAGATTATTTTTGAAGTAACTTTTTTATTAACCAGTCCCTCCCAGGAACCTCTTTTTCCACTTAGCAAATTAAAAAGAAGAGGAGGAGAAGGAGGAGAGAAAAAAGAAGAGAAAGTTGTGCTAATCAGAGTTCTAAAGTCTTTAAAAGTTTTTCTCGGTGATGTTATCATCATATAAAAGACTGTCCTAGTTCTGCTCACTTCACTGCATTAGTTTATAAAGGTCTTCCCAGTTTCCTCTGAAATTGTCAAGTTTCATAGCACAATAATATTCCATTACATTCATATACTTCGATTTGTTTTTCCATCCCCCAACAGAATTCCTTCTCAGTTTCCATTTTTTTTTTTGCTACCATGAAAAGAGGTACTATAAATCTTGTATATATTCATCCTTGTCATCTTTCTTTGATTTCTTTGAGGTATAGGCCTAACCATAGTATAGCTGAGTCAAAGGTTATGCAGTTTAGTAACTTTTTGAGTCACATTTCCAAATTGCTACAAAGAATAACTGGCTTAATTGGTAACCACCAATAGTGCAGTTTTCCCACAATCCTTCCAACATTTGTCATTTTCCTCCTTGACAGTCTAATAGCTGTGCTTTAATTTGTATTTCTCTTATAATTAATGATTTAAAGTATTTTCTCATTTGATTGTTGATTACTTGGATTTCTCCCTTTGAAAACTACCTAATAATAACTTTTGGTTATTTATTGGGGAATGGCTCTTAGCCTTAGAGATTTGAATCAGTTTCTTTTTTTTTTTTTTAAATAAGACCTTTATTAGAATAACTTGTTGCAAAGATTTTTTCCCAGTTAACCATTTCTCTTTTAATTTTATTACATTAGGTTTGTTTAAGCAAAAACTTGACTATATAATTCTATTTTTTATTTCTTGTTATTATCTCTATCACTTAGTTTCATGAACTCTTCCCCTGTCCATAGATCTGAAAGATAATTTCTCTCTTGCTCCTCTAATTTACTTATGACCTTTTTATATTTAGGTCATTATGCATTTGGAGCATCTCAGCATGTATGTACAATATCCTTATTAAATATCCTTTTTGTGTTATGCATTATTAAACCTCCTTTTGTTAAATTTCCTTGTTTCATACTAACATACTAAACTAACAGAGTGTATGCCTGAACTAAGGCCTGCCCCTAACAAGGGGATAGAGTGCTGGATTTGGAGTCAGGAAGACCTGAGTTAGAATTTTGCCTCAGACACTAGATGTTTAACTTTGAGCCGCTCACTGGACTTCTCTCCATCTCAGCTTTATCATCTGTAAGAGAAGGGGGAAGGGAATGTATATTTATATAGCCCCTACTATAAGCTAGGCACTGTGCTAAGCCCTTTTTTACAAATATTAAGTCATTTGATCCTAACAACTCTGTGGGGCAGGTGCTGAAAATAACATTGTTGACTTACTATCTGCAGGGCACATAACTTGGATTGCTTTTCCTTGGACTGCTACATGGTAACCCTTTTGGCAAGCTGTTATTAGATAGAATTAGGCATGTGGCTCACCTATTTTGGAATAGGGCTAATGGCTCATACTGGGTTGGAACCACTATCTGGAATTTCTGCACTATTCTCCAGCCAACTAGGGCACTGAAGAAAAATATTGTCCACTATTCCACTTAAAAGGAAAATGTTACTTTCAGAATTTAAATTAGGAATATCTAAGGTACTTTGGTATAATTCAGATTTCATACTTTTAGAATTTCTTCCATTGTTTTCTGTGATTAGAGTGATCTGGAGACACAGAATAGAGTTGGAGGGGGACTGATGAATGAGAATGTAAAACTCCACACCAGCACACGTGAAGTACTTTGTCATCATCGAAAGTTTTTAAGTTTTGCCTCTTCTCTCCACATTTTCTACCTTTACACCCATCAGATTAGCTAAAATGACAAGAGGCAAATGACAAAAGCTGAAGGGGCTGTGAGAAAACAGGTACACTAATCCACTACTGGGAGAGATGTGAACTGGTCCAACCATTCAGAAAAGCAACTTGGAACTGTGCTCAAGAAACTATTCATCTGTGCTTATACACTTTGACCCAGCAATACTGTTACTAGGTCTATACATCGAAGAAAGAGGACATGGACCCTGACGTACAAGAATAATTATATGGTAGTTGTTCTTTTTCTAGATGCAAGGGATTGGAAACTGAGGGGATGCGCAACAATTGGAGAATGGCTGAACAAGTTATGATATCTAAATGTGATGTAATACTATACTATAAGAAATGTATTTATACTATGAGTACTATAAGAAATGATGAAGGTGATAGTTTCAGAAAAAAACCTGGGAAGATTTATGAACTGACGCAAAGTGAAGTGAGCAGAACCAGGAGTATAATTTGTACAATAACAATAAATTGTAAAAATAATCCACTTTGAAAGATTTGGTAACTGTATTCAACATCATGACTCACCACAATTCTTTGGGACTTATAATGAAACATGCGATCTGCCTTCAGATAGAGCTGACAGACTTGGAAGGCAATATTTCCTTCCTTCCTTTCTTCTTTTCCTGTGTTTCTTTTTTTGGATAGGGCTAATGTGGAAATTTGGTTTGCAATACCTTTTTAGTGGGTGAAGAAGGTGGAGGGAGAAGGGAAAGCATGCAAAACTGAAAATAAAATTGAATTTTAAAAAGAAAAAACGCAAAGTAGGGAAGGATAAGGCCATTAACAATGATACTAATGCCATGCTTCAAGGGGTATCTGGTGACCACTGTTATATGAACCCAGTTTCCAAACCTGTGCTTCAGTTTCCTTGTATTTCAGAGAAGAACTCTGTCTCCAAATCCATGGCTGATAACATTTATTCCACATTCACCTTTAAACACGGCCCTTCTTGTCACCTTAGGTTGTGATATAACTTCTTATTTCATCTGGAAGACTGAAATTACTGCTCTGAGCACTGGCAGCCCTGTCCCACCCATGCCTTTCCATTTTCTTCCTCAAAACTTATTAGCATCATCATTCTTTCCTCTGGCCACCCAAAAAGTATATCTACTCTCACAGGCTAATCCCTTTAGAGATGCTCAAGATCCCATTCCCTCTTGCTCTTTCAGTCTATTTTCCTGAAATTATCCAATTTTCTCACATGTATCTTCAGCCTCTTCCTCTCCACTGCTTCCTTCTGCTCTACTTATGAGCATATTCAAGTCTCTAGAATTTAGGGGGAAAAAAACACAACCCTTCACTGAACTTTCTAGTGCATCTAGCTGCTTTCCTGTCTTTGTCACTTCACTCCTTTAGCTGTTAAAACTTCTTTAAAAAGTTATCTAATTGGAATGTCTGCCTACTCTTCCACTCTCCAAACCATACCCACAACAGAAGAGTTGACAGGAGACTAAGGATTCTCCTCCTCTTTATAAAGGAAAATGAGGTCATTCAATATGAACTCTCTTCTCTCATTCTCTTCTCAGAACTTTGATACCATCTCCCATTCTTTTCTGTTTTCTTCCACTCTTTGCCAAAGGAGTGACCTTTCTCTTTGTCGAACCCAATCCCTCTAACATGTCCCCTTAATTTTATCCCTTGTCTTTTCCAGAAGATTTTATTTTTAATTATTCCACTTCTCTCTTGACTCATTTAACCTTTGGTCAACAGTTTCCTTCTTCACTGTTTTTAAAATATGCCCAATTCTACATCTTAAAAAAAAAACTTTTACTGGACCCTCCCATCTCCTCAAGTTATTTTCTTAAATAGGGTCATACTAGTAAATGTGTAAAAACTAAGCTGGGAAAAAAATGCATGCACACATAAGTTCTATCTGCATTATAAACAATTTCCTAAGTCTAGATGACCAACAAAACAATAACTCAAACTCTTGATTGTAGCAATTGCTGATTTTCGAAGACTTTGCCATCTGTCCTAGCAAGTCCTTCTAGAACACCCCTGATCCTCTATATCTCGTTCCTTTCTGAGCCAAACTTCTTGAGAAACTGTCTACAATCACTGCTTTCCTCTAACTTCTCAACCCTTCACAATCTGGCTTCCAATCTCAGCCCTCAACTAAAACTACTCTCAGTCTCTCCAGAAAGATACGGATACAAAAAGGCGGTCACTCAAGGAAACAGCTTCAAGGAACAAAATCTCTGATAGCAATAGCAAAGAGAACTGATACTGGATTCAAGGGTGAGAGCTTACATTGTCAATTGAGAGGTGAGTTGCAGAGAAGAGCAAACCTTGGGAACTCATCTAAACAAATTGCCCAGCAGAAATGCTGTACCCAAGTTTCATGTGGACCCTATGAAGAGAGAAAGGACTTCCAGACCCTGCAGTACCAGGAGTTTTAATTTGCCTTTGCTACACATATGTCCCTACATTTGTATCTTGCTTAATTTTACAAATTTTAGCCCAGTCTTCTCATTGATCTTGGGTTAAGGGAATGGGGGAGGGAGGCCAGTAAGGAGACAAAGTGATCCCTTCTCTGTATGGCCTACAAAAGTTTCCATAGTGATTTCCTACTGTTAGGTCGTATCTACTTATTGTTGAGTTTTGACAATTTGTCATTTTATTCTTATTATGAATCACAAGCCACGTCTTTACTTGGTAGTACACAAGCCACCAGGAGTAGCAGCATTGTTTCAGTTGATTCATTAGCTTTTACTTAGCATTTTTTCTGTTTGTCTTGCTTATATTTGCCTAAATTCATCTTTCATTTCTAAGGAAAAATATATTTTAATCCAGGAAATCTACTTCTGCTAATTTTTTAAATTAAATTATTTTATTTGTTTTCAGTGTTTGGCAATCGCTTCCATATATCTTAGATTTTTTCCCCTCCCTCCCCATCTTCCTTCCTCCCTCCCTGGGATGGCGTACAATCTTATATAGGTTCTACACATACATTCCTATTAAATGCATGTTGCATAAAAGAATTAAAACGAATAGGAGAAACTATAAAACAAAATAAAATACAAAAAAAAATGATCTGCTTCATTCTGTGATCCAATTCCACAGTTCTTTCTCTGGATGTGGAAGGCGTTTTGCCTCAAGAGTCCACTGGAAATTTTTTAAGTCCTTGCATTGCAACCAAGTACTAAGTCTACCAGAAAAATTACTCGCACACTGTGGTTGCTGCTGTGTACAAAGTTCTCCTGGTTTTGCTCCTTTCACTCAGCATCACATCATATATGTCTTTCCAGGCCTCTCTGAAGTCTTCCTGTTCATTTTTCATAGCACAATAGTATTCGATTACATTCATATACCACAACTTGTTCAGCCATTCCCCAATTGATGGACATTCCCTTGATTTCCATTTTTTGGCCCCCACAAAGAGAGCTGCTATAAATATTTTTGTATATGTGGAACCCTTTCCCATTTTTATGATCTCTTGGGGATACAGTCCTAGAAGCAGTATTGCTGGGTCAAAGGGTATGCACATTTTTGTAGCACTTTGGTCATAGTTCCAAATGGCTCTCCAGAATGGTTGGATCAGCGCAAAGCTCCACCAATAGTGAATTAGTGTTCCAACTCTCCCACATCTTCTCCAACATTTACCATCTTCCTGTTTTGTCATGTTAGCCAGTCTGATAGGTGTGATGTGGTACCTCTAAGTTGTTTCAATTTGCATCTCAATGGGGATTTAGAGCATTTTTTCATATGATTATAGATAATTTTAATTTCTTCCTCTGAAAACTGCCTGTTCATATCCTTTGACCATTTATCTATTGGGGAATGACTTGTATTCTTGTACATTTGACTCAGTTCTCTATATATTTTAGAAATGAGGCCTTTGTCACAGACACTAGTTGCAAAAATTCTTTCCAAGTTTTTTGCTTCCCTCCTCATCTTGGTTGTATTGGGTTTGTGCAAAATCTTTTCAATTCAATGTAATCAAAATTATCCATTTTGTACTTCATAATGTTCTCTATCTCTTGTTTGGTTATAAATTTCTCTATTCTGCATAAATCTGACAAATATACTATTCCTTGCTCCCCTAATTTGTTTATAGTATCAATCTTTATACCTGGAGCATGTATCTATTTGGACTTTATTCTTGTGTACAATGTCAGGCATTGATCTATGCCCAGTTTCCACCACACTGTTATCCAGTTTTCCCAGCAATTTTTGTCGAACAGTGCGTCCTTATCCCAGAAGCTGGAGTCTTTGATGTTATCTTCATTATTACTTCTGTTAATTTTTTAAAGAAGAGAAGTGGGGGGTAGTATAGAAGTAAAATGTTGCATATACTTTCAGATGTGCTTGTAGTAATTAGTTTTACTTCTGTTTTACTTTGTTATAAGACCTCTAACCAAGAGACTTATATATGTATATAAAGTAAAAAAAAAAACACATCAATAAGATTTTATCAAAAAATCAGTCTACAGCAGAGTTCATAAATGACCATCCCCCTTCTCTTTTTTTTAATTAAGCCTGTGCAATATTTCTATAGCTTTGATTCCTCATCTTTATTTAGTTAGAGGGTTGAGCAGTATGAGTGCCCCTTCCGGCGGGGTTAGTTAATTAGTGGGGGTTGGGAGGGACCCAGCCTGAGAGGAATGGGCCGAGAAGAAGAGTGAGACCAAGTGAGTGTCAAGCAAGGTCTAATTTATTGTACTGCATACCGTGCTTATATTCAAGAGAAAAAAGAGAGCAGGAAGATTTCCAGGGGCAGGTGCTTAAACGTCTGGTGATGAGCTGGAGCGGTTTGTGGTCGGCTGATTCTCGGATGATGGTGCTCGGGGTGTGGCTTTCTCATGGGAAGAGAACTTCTGCTTAGGGCAGCGCTCCCAACAGTATGAGAAATAAATGTCAATGACATTTTTTTCTCTCTGAGAATTGATCTCCCTATCTCTCATAGGCTGGAAAGTCCCACTGCTGATCAGCATGGGAGATTTTGAAAACCAGTTCCATTTCTATCCTGGGCTGTTTCACACTCTTCAGGTAACCTAGAGGCTTTCTCCCTTCTTCCACTCCCACAGACTCACCATAATGGTGTTATACTGAGTTTGGACTCAAGCAATTCACTAGTTTCAGCCTCTCCAAGGAAGGTTTTACAGGAGCAGGGATTACAGACAAGCGTAAAACTATGTCCAGCTCTATCAGTGATGAATTAACAATTTCTCTTTGAAAGATACATTTTTGGACATGACAGATACGTGGATTTATTCTGTTTGACTATACTTATTTCGTGCAAAGATCTGTTTTTCCTTTTTTATGGGAAGAGAAATAGAATTTAGGCAGGAAGAGAGAACCAGCAATAATGTTATTGAAAAAAGGAAACAGATCATTGAAAAAAAATTTTTTTAATGCACAGAAGGGAGTTTAGAGGACAGTTTTTAAAGTAACATATTGGATTTATTATATAATTTTTTAAAAAAGCAAGCTGTATGTAATAGAGATCATATGTCACATCTTTTTCGTATATGGAAATATTCTCTCTTTTGTATGGTATTTGTTAAATCCACAATAAAAATAAAATAAATTATCTTTGAGAGTAAACATATTTCAGTAATCTTAAATATTTTAAACAAGAAAAAAGATTCTGTGGACATAATTAGAAGCAAAAATGGAGGTTATTAGAACAAAGTCCAGATAATGTAAAACAATAGCAAACAGTCATCTAAAATAATTTGCAACACTTCTAATTTAAAACCTTTAACATGGATATCTTTATATTGTCTAACCACAAAATAACTGGAAATTTAAAATTCACTACTGTATATACTTTGGAGGCAGCTAGGTGGCTCAGTGGATACAGTGCTTGGCCTAGGGTAGGAAGACCCCAGTTGAAATCCAGCTTCAGACCCTTACTAGTTCTGTGACCTTAGGCAAATCAACATTATCAATAGTAACTTTGTTCTCCCTCTCTGCTTTAGTTATTTTTTCTTTTGCTCATTAAAGGAGCCATTACCTATTTCTTAAAGAGAGACCTATTCACTGAATGGGCGTTACCTCACTCTAAGTGAGTACCAGAATAGGTCTCAGCCTAAAGAGGCCAACATCTCCTATTGCATGCCTGGCTGTCTCCAGTCAGTCATCCTGACGAATATCTGGTCACTGAATCCAGGAGGAGAAAGTGAGGCTGGTAACCTTGCACAACTCTCCCTCACTCAAAACAAAGTCAAGTGCAAGACATGCCATCATTTCTCTGATGTCATGGTCTTCTTCAAAAACAAAGGACAAACACAGCAACCTTGGGCAAGTCACTTAACTTTTTACCTTAATTCACTGAAGAAAATGGCAAAGCACTCCAATAGCTTTGCCAAGCAAACTCCACTGACAGTGGCAGGCTATGGTCCATGGTGTCACAAAGTCAGACGTAACTCAACACTTGAATTCTGTCCTTGTTTGCTAAGAGCAACACTAATGTTCCTCTTCTCTTAGTATATACTTTTTACGACCAAAGTTTATTTCTGTTTCTTATGTATCTGCGTATCTAGTCCCTAAAAGCTATTTTTAAAGGTAAAACTGTGGTTAGTCTAATATATTACTTGGCTTTCATGTATTTCATTGCTCAAAAGCAACTGAGAGGAAAGATATGGACAACCCCTCATGCCTACTCCTCTACCTTTCAGGTCTTTATCATCTCAGGCTTATACTACTATTAGGCAAAGTCATCATTTCTCTGCCTCAGCTCTTTCTCCATTTCAACCCATCCTTCACTGAGCTGCCAAAAGGATTTTCCTAAAGTGCAGGTCTGATAATGTCACTCCTAGCCCTTCTTAAACTTCAATAGCTCATTTTTACTTCCAGGATCAAACAGAAGATCCTCTGCTTGTCTTGTAAATCTCTTCACAAATGGACCCCTTTTAATCTTTTCACTTTATTCTTCCTCTTCCTATTCTGTAATAGTGACAATGGCCTTCTTTGTTGTTTTAGTAGATACCCCAATCTTTGGAAGTTTGGCTATCTCCCATGCCTCCCATGTTTCCCTGGCTTCCTCTGAAACTCCGCTCAAATCCCACCTTCTCCCATCTGGTCACCCCGCTCCCACTCACGCCCCCACCCCCTAACTCCCGGTGCCTTCCTATTGAGATGATCTTCCATCTATTCTATATATATCTTGTTGTGTACGGTGGTTTTCATGGTATCATTACTATCCCTTTAAAGTAGGAACTGTTTTGGTCATTCTGTGGTTAATTCCCACAAGCACACCATAATGCCTGCCATGTAGAAGGCCCTTAGTAAATGCTTGTTGACTGACAACAAGGCTCTCTTTCTAATTTGTTGGGATCTGCAGTTGGGAGCTCAAGATAAACCAAAGAGATTTTTATTGTTACTATAGCTTTCCAAAAGCAATCAATAAACATTTATTAAGCACCTAGTATGTGCCAGGCACTCTAAGCAATGGAAAAGCAGGGAAATGCTTAAATAAATCTAGAACTGGATGCAAGAACCTAAACACAAAATTAATCAGCAGTATTTTAGTGACAGGAGGGTCTGGTAAATACAGGTATACCTTGGAGATATTCTGGGTTCAGCTCTAAAGTGAATATCACAAGTCACATGATTTTTTTTTTTTGGTTTCCTAGTGCATAAAAGTTATGTTTACACTATACTGTAGTCTACTGAGTTTGCAATAATATCATGTGAAAAAAGCCAATTAAATTCTTAATTTAAAATGCTTTATTGATTAAAAAAAGCTAACCATTATCTGAGCCTTCAATGAGTTGTAATCTTTTTGTTAGTACAGGGTCTTGTCTTGATGTTGATGGCTGCTGACTGATCATGGTGGTGGATGCTGAAGATTGGGGTGGCTGTGGCAGTTTCTTAATTCCTAATTGGCTTAGTTTCAATACTATTGTATCTCAGGAGAGGAAAAGGAGAGAGAAGGAAATGGGGAATGGTAGGTCAGTGGAGCAACCAGAATACACACTTGAATCAATTAAGTTCAAAGTCTTATATAAGCACAGTTTGTGGTGCCCCAAAACAATTACAGTAGTAACATCAAAAATCACTGATCACAGATCGCCATCACAGATATAATGAAAAAGTTTGAAACATTGCAAGAATTACAAAAATGTGACACAGAGACATGATGTAAGCACATGCTATTGGGAAAGTGGTTCTGATAGACTTGCTCTAATAAGGTTGCCAAAATTTGTAAAAAAAAAAAGAAAAAAAAAAAAAAGAAAAACCTGTGAAGTGCAATAGAACAAGTTATACCTGTAGAATTACTTCCTTTGGAAGCAATTGCATCAAGCTATTGTTTTGTCCTTTGCTTTTTGAAGAGGACCATGACAACAGAAAAGCGATGACATGACTTGCACTTGACTTTGCTTTGAATGAGGGAGGGCTGTGCAAGGTCACCAGCCTAACTTTCTCTCTCCATTTGGATCCAGTGACCAGATATTCATCAAGATGGCTGGAGATGGCCCAGGACACAATGGGAGACTTTGGTGTTTTAGGCTAAGGCCTTTTCAGGTACTCACTTAAAGTGAGGTAGTGTCCATTCAGTGAATAGACCTCTCTAAAAAGTTGTCAGGGGATGGTCCCTTTAAATAAACATAAACAAACAAATAAATCAGTCAATCAAGGAGGGAGGGGCAGGAGTGTGAAACAGTACTGAATGGAGCTTGGGTAGGAAGCCATTTTTGTTCAATCTTTGAGCTGGAAGGAAGGAAGGAAGGGAGGGAGGAAGATCTAGCCAGTAAATCCCAAGTTGATTGGGCAGCTTCTGGCCATCAAAATTTACCTTCTTTTGGAGAGGGAGAGGTCGAGAGAGACGATGAGCTAATCTAGATGGGTCTCCATTCAGGCAGCTTGGTCTACTCACAGGTTGTATTCGTCTTTCATTTTCAAGGAGGACCATGACATCAGAGAAATGACATGACTTCGGTGCAAGTGCATTTTGAATGAGGGAGGGCTGTGCAAGGTCACCAGTCTCACTTTCTCTTCCTGAGACAACAATGGCATCAAGTTATTCCCCACTCTGACTCCGACATACACAAAGCAACTCTTCCCCAGCTCAGATGTCTACAAGGGCATGACTTCTCCCATAAGTCACTGCTCTTCAACTCACCCTTCAGAGATAGGAGACTGGGATTTTACAAACTGCTTCAGAGAAAAACAAAAGGGAAGGGAGTTGCCTAAAGCCACTGCCTTCCAGAGACAGGATTCCAGTTCTCCATCAAATCTTCTTCCTAACAGAACACTGTTGACTCAAAATATGTCCGTTTCTTTTTGGTCAATATTCATTTGATCGTTTTCCTGCTCTGGAGAATCTATAATTATAAGGGTTAATAAAAATATCTGATTCATTCTAGTAGCAGCATGCTCTAGATAGATAGAGCCTTTGACCACTTCTCACCACACCTGCACAATATCTGTCTCATATTTATGCTCTCTTTTCTAAATGACAAGGGGAGAGTATCTATCTATTCCCAAGGCACTATAGTCTTTGGATCAGAATATCCTGATTTCTGTCCCATCCTACAAACATACATCTTTCACTTGAGAGCATTTTCTAGATCTGTTTGGAAGAGTTTGGGCAAAGTTCACTGCACTGCTTCTTGCTACTCTGCCTTCTTAGCACCATCTCTAAAGGATTAGAGAAAGGAAATTTGTCTGGCAGGTAAACCTTCCAGTCTTACACTTTACTCCCTTCCTTGCATTCTCGAGTCTTCTTTCATTTCCTCATATCTCATCTCTATGCCTTTGCTCTGGCTCCCCTTTCTCACCTCCACATCTTGGAATCCCCGAATTGCTTTCACATTGTAGACTCATACTGAGCCTACGGTACAGATCTTTTTCGGATGAATTGCTCTCTAAAAGAAGAAAATAAATAAGAGGGTCATTGTGGCATTTAAAAAAATACACAGAAGGAAATGGAAGAAAGTTTAGAGGGAAACACAAGTAGGACAGCTTTGAAAGTAACATGTTATATATATTGTATACTTTCAAAAAATCAAACTGTATATATAGAACTTCAGTTTCACAAATAATTTTTTATATTTTCTTATATTAAATTCAGAATTTTAAGGAGTAAAATAAAAACAATGTAGTTTCTTGTTTATTATTGTTATACTAACTTTACCTTGCAGGGGCAGACTTTGTTTATTTTTTCCCAAAGTAACTGCTAGCTACTTGTCACTCAGTAAATTTGGAACAATTTAAGAAGAAAAATGTATATAACTCACTTTAAAGTATGACAACTATTTTAAGCCCTTTTTACAAGGTAATTTGCCAATATGAAACTAAGGATTTTCATATTGCTTCCAATCTCACTACATTGACAAAACTGTTGCTTGCATAGGAGTGACTATAAGCTAAAGTTAGTAGGCATGTCTAAAGAGGAAAAAAGCCTGGTATGTCAGGGGGATATGATAAATTTACAGTTAATATTTTTTTAATCAGCTATTAGAGTTAGTGTGATCAATGTAGATAGGCAAATAGATTCATTTTCTGAATCTCAAAAATCATTCCTTCCTATAGAAAATGGGAACTAGGCTAGGAAAGTACTTTCTGTACTGCAGGAAACAAATTGTGTGTGTGTGTGTGTGTGTGTGTGTGTGTGTGTGTGTGTGTGTGTGTGTGTGTGTGTGTGAATTCTCCCACTGGGACCTTTGTTATTCTGCAGGTGTTCAGCTTTTGGTCATACCTACTTTAAATGACTAACGATTCTTTTGCAGAAGGGGAGAAGTTGCAACTTTGCGCACTGGTTTTTTTGGGCAGTGATGGGACAGAGTGATGCAATACTGACTGATAATGGGTGAAAGAAGTGGGGGTGGGATTGTGTTGAGAGGGTGAGATGCAATTGATTTTCTAATTGGTTGGTCCCACATCCTCTGTATCTTCTCAGACACCTACTACAATGTTTCACAGCACTTTTGAGAGTACTAGGCTAGATACCTGTACTATTAGGTAAATCTGGAACTGGCTGAATAGTTAAACCCAAAGAACAGTCATTAACGGTTCATTGTCAATATAAAAAACTGGTCGTCTTTACTTTAAATGACTTCTTATGCAGAAGAGGAGAAGTTGCAAGTTTGTGCATTGGTTTATTTAGGGCAGTGATAGGACCAGAGTGAGGCAATACTGGCTGATAATGGGTGAAAGAACTGGTGTTTCTGCTTTCTGAAGACCCATCTAAGGTTAGAAAAGCCACTTGATGAGTTCTCTGTTCCTATGAGTTCTCTGTTCCTATTAACCCTGAAACAGAAAAATACAAAATTACCCTCAAAGCTGAGTGGGCTCCTTATGCTTCCTATAGGAAATAACCAAACTTTACACCTTGTTTTTACATCATTCATTTCTGTATGTCTGTCTGTGTATATTTTTGCAAGGAAATTGGTACTGACTTGCCCAGAGTCATGAATCAAATATTTTTTAAAATGTTTAGCAAAACCAACTGGAATATTGCTCTTGCAATATTCCACACTGCCATATTCCCCTATCTATCATCAACCCCAAAATGTGCAAAAAGTCAGCCAGAAGTCCAGGAAAGGGAGCCACCAGGAGAGCCTATGCTACTGCAGGAAAATAAGCTGGCAACCCAAGATATGGGGCATGTGTAGTCTCCTAGGCTCTTTGTTTGGAGGAAACAAGAGGAGAGTTCTCTCTAATAAAGACCCAGTGGGGTCAAAAAGTCCCATGGAACAGAAGTGACCAGTGTAATGTGGACATATTTCAACCAAAACAAGCCAGGCACTGAGGGGCCACAAGGTCATTATTTTGTCCTAAGAGGGCCCAGAAGACCTAGTGCTTGGCAGCTCAAGGATACAGAAAGGCCTAACTACAACAGAGAGTGATTAGTGCAGGAATCCTGGTGACCTGTGGCAAGAATAAGCAAGCTTATTTGCTTAACCACTAGGGTAGCAGTGGGAAGAGCCTGGGGCAGTCACCAAGCCTAAGGTGGAGAGATGAGAAAGCCCCAAAAGGAGTAAGCAAACTCAAAGGTAACAATGTATTTCCCACAAAGACCAAATGAATAGAAGAATGACACGAGTGATAAAAAATGAAATAAAAGCTGGTAAGGAAAAGAACTAAGAGAAGAAAAAGCAGCTTAGAAGAGAAAGTAGTAAACCTTCCTTATAATGGCCTCCCTTAAAACTAGAATAGACCAAGCAGAGATTAATGACTGCATCAGAATCAAAAGAATGAAAAAGAGTAGGTTATATAAAATATCTGATATAAAAAACAATTGCAACAAGTCAAGGAGAAGGAATTTAAGAATCACTGGACTCTCTCAAAACTAATTTTTTAAAAAAGCCTAGACACTACTTACCTACTCACTACTGCAGACAATGTAGTGGTGTTCTTTTTTAATCTGATCCCGAAAAAAATTAACAATTACTAGGATCAATTTAGATGTTCCTCTATAAATACTGATATGATTCAGTTCCACCAGTAATCTGTCCACTGGAGAGTATTCTTACAAAAGCAATAGATAGCCTAAAAACTGGTTTTTTTCAATGCAACCAGAAAAAAAAATGCAACAAGCAAAATTGTTTGGGGGGGCGGATTTTACAGCAAATATCTATAATCACTGTCTAATATTCAAGCTGCATACAGAATTAGCTCAACTACATAAGACCTAGAACTGTTTCCTAAAGGTCAAGTTGCCAAGGAATATAAATAAATAGTTCTCAAAAGAATTGAAAACTATTATCAAGCATAAGAGATATTTTTCCAAATTCCAATGCAATAAGACAAACACAAATTAAAATAATTTTGAAACTGACAGAGATATAACAGTAATATTGAGGAGGCTCTGGAAAGAGGGGCTTAGTAATTCACTGTTGGTGAAGATTTTAATTGGAACAGCAGTTCTAGAAAGCAATTTGAAATTATACTCTAAAATAAAAGTAAGATGTTCATGTCCTTTGACCCGAAGATCCCAATTCTGGGTATATACCTGAAGGAACTCAAAGATAAACAGAAGTCCCCTGTGCAGCAAAATATCCATAACATTACTTTTGATGCTAGTAAATAACAGGAAATTTGGGATTGTCTAAGTGAACTGAATATTAATGAGATATAATGTTATGAGAAGTAACATAGAGTAGTAGAAAGAATATTGAACTGAAGTCAGGAAAACTAGTGCTCAAAGCCCATCTCATGCTGGCTGTTACCCACAGCTGTCAATTAATGATTATGGGCCTTAGTTTCTTCATCTGTTAACTGAAGCAATTTGATTTAATAGTTTCCAAATTTCCTTCCAGTTCTAAATCTCTAATCCCATGAATATTTAGAAAACCATGGAAAAAGTTTATATGAAGTAATGCTAAGAGAATAAGAACCAGGAGGACAATTTACACAGTTATTATGATAATGAAAATAAATTTAAAATTAAGCAAATCCAAAAGCTATATAATTATAATGGCCAAGTTTTTGTCCTGGACAGGAGTTGTCAAAAAGCCCCCTACCTTTCATTTCAGAGAAGAGGGGTTGGGGTGTGGAATATATATATAGTCAGATATGTTTACTGGTTTGGTTGAATTGCTTTTGCTTTTTGTAGAATGTTGCTATAGGGAAGGCTCACTAGGTAAGGAAGTGGGGAGGAATATGTTAATAAATTAATGAGATGTAAAACTAAGAAAATATAATTAAAATGGTCAAGTCATGGGAAATAAGTAAACTCTGCTTAGTTTAGTTATTATATTATAGTAATTGTATACTGTATGTTGTATTATACAAGGTAAATATAAATGAATAGTATGATATAATTGCCAAAAAAAAAAAAGCCTAGACACAATTTCAAGAAATCACAAATGAAAAATGTCTAGCTATATTAGAACCAGGGACAAAATGAGGTTGAAGCAGTATAGTATTGGGGAGGGAATAATCGTTAGCAAACAAACTTCCTAATTCCTCTGAAAAGGGAATTAAAAAGAGGAAAAAGAAAATCAAAGAACCAGAATGTGAGGATGCCCATCAGTTGGGGAATGGATGGGCAAATTGTGGTATATGACGAACAGACAATTTCAGAAAATGCTGGGTAGTATGAATTGATGGAGATTAGAAAGAAAAGAACTAGGAAAGCAATTTATATGAGAACAGCATTATAAAGAAAAACAACTTTTAAAAGACTTGAGAATTTTGATCGATGAAATGAACAACCACATTTTATAATAACTACCTCCTAAAAAAAGTGATTAAGGTGTGGAAAAAATATGTCTGTCTTTTTTGGACATGGTCACTGTATTTGTATTTTGACTATGATCTGTTAAGACACATGAAAAGAGAACTGATTGTCCTGAAATTCTAAACATGAGGCTGTAAAGATAAAACATCTGTCCGAGGAATAAAATGCATGGAAGAGTATATATAATGCATCAAAGGCCAGACACATTTTAAAAAATGAAAGCCAAAACTGAAAACACTCCAACAGCATTTCAGTTAGATTTTTATCAAAGTTCACCAGGATTATTTTAACAATTCTAATGTTTGCCATTTTTCTTTGGTGTTGATGTTAAAAATTCAAAAAACTAAATTTTTTTTTTTAAAGCAAAATTTTTGAAGGGCAGTTCTGTGAAAGGAGGATGACTTGTCATGCTTAGTCCCAGAAGGAAATGGTGTAGAGAATGCAGTGTAATGCAAGTTACACATGCCAATAGAATAAATTAGACAACAAATTTCCTTAACCTGCTCTTGGGATAACGAATGAAGTGAAATATTTTGATACATTGTATCATGTAAAACTTTTTGGAAAAATCTAATCTGAAATTTCAAAATATATCAAAGAACTACTAGAAATAAAAGAGAATAATTAAGTTTGTTCTAACAAAATTTATTATGCAGTAATTACAAAGGTTAAAGACTCTTCCATTTAAAATAAAAATAACAGGTATAATTACACACATAATATATATAGTACCTTATAGAGTGATTTCAACAAATATCACGAAATACAGTGTATTTTCAAATTGGAGAGACAAATACTTTCTCATTCACAGTATTTGACATTATAGGAAAGCCTGTTCACATAATAATTTGTAATAAAGTCATGCTCTTATTAACAGTCCACACAATGCTGTGTCAAAATAGTTCTCTCAGAATGTGAAGTACCGGGCAAACCATTCCTGACGTTGGGGATCTGGAGAAGCCACTGGTGAAGCTTCACTCTGAGGAGGGCTAATTCATTAAAAAAAAAAAAGAAAGAAAGAAAGAAAGAGAGAGAGAAATTAAACACATTAAAGCTTTGACACCAAACAAACTGGGATACAGGACAGTAATATAGAACTTAACTGATTCTCCATATCAGAAGCTATGTTTTGAGCATTTTACAATCCATCTGGCAACATCCATTCTAATGGAGTGCATCAGCAGCTCAGATGAGAGCAATTAAAGAGCCAAAGCACAAGAATAAACACACTGAAAAAATAAGATGTCAAATTTTTTATTTAAAATGTCTGGGAAGAGTTATAAGAGAGGACAGAGTATAAGTATACTCTTTAGCATCCATTTCCCACTTAGCTTTAATTTGATTTTCTGAATCTGATAAGGCATCAGATTCTTAAAAGAAATTGCTTACATACTTCATTTAGTAAATGAACCAAAGTGTGCTATTATTTCACAAATATTTTATAATTTTATACACTCCTTAAAAAAATGGTCTTTAAAAACCAGTTGACTTTCTTTCCAAAATTCTCTAATTATTATTATGATAGGTAGAAAAAATGGTTGATAAGAAATTTAATACTAATTAACAGTTTAAGAAGCTAGTCAATAAAACAAAAGAATCCCTACCGTCTTTTGGGGGAAATTTTAAGTCACGCAACAATTTGTAATGAGAATTCCAGTAGTCATATTCCATGAGCTCATGCACATGCATCTTACTGATTCCTGAACATACTCATGCACAGGGAAAAATAAGCAACACAAAATATTTAACAATATACTTTGTTAATATGAATTAGAATGTTCTTTTTAATTTATGACATTTTACTCTTCTTAAAGTACCTGTCACTAAGCATATGGTTAAATTGAAACTAGTTTAAATATCTACCTTTAAGAGTCTATTATTACTCAGCATCTAGGGACAGTGAATATATTTGCTAAAAAAAAAGGGGTCAAATAAACCAAAAGTAACAATACTCGCTATCATTTATTAAGCAAATAGAAAACTCTGGTAGTGCACACAAGTTTAAGTTATCTAGGAACTAAAAACTTGAATTTCACAATTCATTAAATTATAGGATATGCAATCAGCAACTACAAGGTAATTTATTTTTCTTTAGAAATCTGAGTGGTAGCATTTTATCCTGCATTAACTTTTCAGAGTTTGTATGTTTCCTATTTTGGCAAATAAATATAAACTAATAAGCTACTGAAGTCCAACATGTGAGGACAATAGAAAAAAGAAAATACTTCTATAACATTGAAAACAATGTCACATAAAAACTTACCAACTGAAAAAATTTTAAATTTTGCAATAAAAATTAATTATTGAAAGGCAACTGGTAATACAACTATAAAGTTCACTTGGAAGCCAAAGAATTAAGATTTTAGGAAACTGGTTCATAACTTAGAAGAAATTTAGGAAATATAATTTACACAAGAAAAAAGAAGTACCTAAAGCTACAAACATATAAAATATAATTTTACAGAAATATTGGTACTCCTAAGCTATTCTGTTATTAAAAAGGCAAGGTGCTTAAGTTAAAAAAAAGAAAATCACGGGTGAGGCCCTGCTCACCTCAAGAAGGTCTTGGGCTCCTTGGATGGCATGACTGTCTGTGGAAGTGGTTTGCTGCTGTTGAACTCAACATCATGGATGGGAGAATTGGGAATGGGGTCCAGGCGGGTAGGATGCCCATTGCCCACCCCACTAGGTTCCAGAGCACTCAGATTGGGCACACTCACAAACCTGTTCGTTGACTTGTCATTCTTCTTCTTTTGCTGCATTAAAAATAACACACTGTGAGGAAAGTCCCTAAACCAGGACACATGAGAGGATATGGGAATAACAGAAAAAACTTTTCATGGGAGTATTTTGGTACTTTCATCTTAAACTTGAGGGTCAGACTAGTGTTATCCAAAGTGCAGTCTGGGAAATTCTTGGGAGCTGTCTTTAATAGTCTCTTTGGAATCCTCATAGCCAGAAAGAAAGGAGTACAAATTGGGAGGAAATGGTAAGGAGAATTAAGGGGAGATGAAGGTATATTCTGGGAGAAAAAAGAATGGATTAGGAGTAAAACAGGAAACAAGAGGAACTCCAGATACCATTATATTTAAGAGCACTGACTAAATAAACATCAGGGGAAAGGACAATTAGATCTAACATTTAAAAGAATGGAATTCATGAAATCTAATGAGTTATTGAAAAAAAGAAGTCTTTGGCTCAAAAAAATGTGGAATAAGAAAATGCTTCAAGCCATCTGCTTTGATACATAGTCATCATAACTCTCATGAAGAATGGTTTTGACCACAGTACCCATGTTATTCCATAGGGATAAATTTAATTGGGAAAAACTAAAAGAAATTCTTTATTTCCACTCAAGACAAGTAGCTAAGTTATAAAATGACCATACTTCCAAATACAGTGAAGAGTATTCATGAAGACAGGCAATTAAATCTGCCTAATTAGATCTAATTTACTAATTAACAGATAATGACATTAATTTGTACAGAACATTAAAAAACCCTGTAGGCTAGAGAACCCACAGTCAATCTATATTTATTTCATTTTTCATCCCACAGGAATCTTTGAAATTATAAGTGGTAAAATGAGAGATCAGTTCATGAATCCCCAATATCTACCAATATGAAAATAATTTAACAATAAAACCATTTGATTCCTAACCAAGTTTTAAATTAGTCTGAAGATGGAGTTTCTGTCTTATTTCCCCCTTCCCCAGCCTGTACAATATCTGTAACTTACAACTGGTGCTTTTTGTCCAGTGTATTCCACCCCATCCCACTCTCCACATTCCCCTAATTAATAAATAATATTTAGGAGAATGGCCTATATTTGGATTGATATAGTAATTTTTCACTTTAATTACTAGTATCAATGATGTTATACTGTTATATTGTAAGGTAACAAGAATTAATATACAGCAAAATAAGTCAACTATTTTACAGATAAATTAAAATACAATAATGATAATTCATGGAATGGTTTCTGAAAATAGGAATTCTGAAAATAGTTTGTGGCATAGGAAATTATTTGTAACGTCATGTTAAAATGAGATGTCCAAATTAACTAGTTAGGGAAAGAGTGCTTTAAAATACATTTTATCAGTAGATATAACTACTACATCTTATGCAATGGTTAGTTTCAACTATTATATTCCAACTATTTCGCCAGCTTTCTCTACATAGGAGGTTGCTAAATCATATAGGCTCAGTAAACATACTATTTCAGGCACAAAACAACAAAGGTACATTATCCTCTTTTCTTGTTAAAGTAAAAACTCAAATGTTAAAACTAGTAACTACTAGGAACAGAAAGTTAAAAACTAGATGGAGATACAAGTTCTGAATTTCCCTTCTATAATCACCAAATAGTACAACAGAAACTTTAAAATGTATCTTTTTGTATTTCAGGTTGTTGGGATCACTGAATCAAGTATTTAAGTTATAAATTTGTTCTTGGTAAAATTAATTATAAAATATAGGATCCCATCCCAAGAAAATTCACTTTCCTCAAATCTTTTATCTTTACTCTGAAGGCTTACCTCAATTTAAGAATTCCCAATGGCTAAATTTTAGTGACCTTAATTTATAAAATACCTAAGTCTGAGCTTAGGAAAATTTATCTTACCAAAGAGAATGATGGATAGCTGGTAGGAATAACTTCAAAGTTCTGTATTCTAATGTGTTGCAAACTGCAGAAGTCAGTCATGAAAAATTAATATAGGCTTCTGGCTGAAAGTCTGAAAGAAATTTGGCCAAACCACTGCTAGGCTACTAAGAATTTTAACAAAATCTGAAAATATTATTTGTGCTAATGGTTTACAGACTCTTTGCAGACAAAGATGTCTTTTTAATGTAAAAAATGTCATGGGCTCCCACATAATAGTAGTTATGTTAATGGCCATTTATTGTTGACACATGATGTCATAAAATGACTATATAATTTGTACTTTGTCATAGTAACACCTGTATACGTTTGAAAAATAATAATACATGGAATGAGACATTATTCAGTCTATAGAAAGTCTATAGAAAGCGTGCTGCTTATTGTTTTGTGGTACCATTTAATGAGATAGACACTATGCAATAACCTCTACAGCAGGATGCTTAGCCCACAGGCTAAGAACCAATGACCTCTAGCACAATTACCATTACTGTTATTAGGAGCAGTACCATTATTCACACTAGATTATAATATAAATAGGTTTTTTTCATTCTTGATTTTTTTTTAGCTCTTTTGTTACTAATATTGTTTTCTGTCTCCACATATGTTATCACCATGTAAACACTGCTAACATCAACAAACATTTTGGTATTCAATAGTTATTAAATATTTACTATGCACGGGGCACTATAAAGAAGTATTATATTATATATATCACATGTATGTGATCTTTATCAACTTCATTTACCTTTGAAGTTGTTATACGTGAGAACAACGGAACAAAGGATCATAATGCACATGCAAGTATAATCTTCAACAAAGAACCATAGGATGCTGAGGGGGATTCTGTCAAGGAGTAATTTAAGGAAGTACAAAAGCTTCAATCAGTAGGTTGGTAACTAAGGGGTGAATTTTCCTTGTCTGTGAAAACTCATGAAACGATATTATTATATAATGGACTAAAGCTGCTATTAGCCAAATTTTTAAACTGGACATAGGCAAAAATGCATGGTTCTGTTTTTGGGAACAAGTTTAATTATATTAATACTACTTGGGCGGTATCCTTCCATTTATCAATCAAGTTTACATAACGCACTCTCTCACAACAGTTTTTAAAGAACATACCTTCACAAGTGGATTGATAACACCAACGTTAGGATTTGCATTGAACACTTTATTGAAGTTAGTTTCTCGATTGACTAATTCCAGTTGATAAAATTTATTATCATCCTAGAAATAAGAAATATTGACATTTTAGAATACTCTCAAAAGAGGGATTTAAATATCTATTCAAATGTTTTAAATATATGTGTTAGTTATTTACAATTTAAAATAAAAGACATCTATAAATACTAATTATATACTGTGTTCACTATTTTCGAGGGAGAGTCCGTTGCCAGTGACCAAGACAGACAGTAGTATCTAATTAAACTTAAAACATTGCTGCTCTCCAACTCATAAATCCATTTTTTCCAGCTGTTCAAAATCCTATTTCTTCATGGATTGAAAATGAGTTTTTTACTTGGAGCTATCCGTGTTCTACTGGTCTGGCTGTATGGTTTCTGGCAGTTCTTTATACCTAAAGTGTATGCTCAATTTACACAAGTCTCTAGAAAATCATGGCTAGATGCTCTCAGCCCTTCCCCTTATCCCCAGTGTTGTCTAACATGCCATTTAATACATGAATTCCTTCCAAAGGTGATCATTCAATTTCTCCTTGAATGTAGTTGATAATAGGGAACTTCACCATTTACAAAGTGACAGGTTTGGACTAGATGACCTCTTCAAGATCCTTTCTAACCCTAAATCTATGATCCTATGATCTAATGAGACAGCTCACTTCATTTTCTAACAGCCTGAATTGTTAAGAAGTGTTTTATTATGTTGTCGTTCAGTCGTTTCAGTCATAATTGACCCTTCAAGACCCTATTTGGAGTTTTCTTGGCAAAGATGCTAGAATGGTTTGCCATTTCTTTCTCCAGCTCATTTATAGATGGGGAAACTGAATCAGAGTTAAGTGACTTGCCCAGGGTCACACAGCTAGTAAGTGTCTGAGGCCAGATTCGAACTTAGGAAAATAAGTCTTCCTGGCTCCAGACCTGGCACTCTATCCATTGTGCCATCAAGCTACCCATATATGCTTCCTTATGCCAAGCTGAAATTTGCTTTCTTGTACCTTTGATCCATTCATCTCAGTCCTTTTCCTTGGCAACTACACAAAGTAAGTTTACTTGCACAACTTCATATCAGAGAGCTGACACTCTCCTAAGTCTTCCTCCACCTGACTGTAAGTTCCATGAAGGGAGGCAGTATGTATTGTCTAAACTCTGTACCTATCTATTCTGTGGGCAGCACAGTACTCTGCATTCACTAGGTGCTTTATAAATGGTTTGAACTGAACATTTTAATGTTAAGGCAAAAGTGCTCCATAAATCAGTGCTGGGCTCAGGCTCTTTGTAAATGCTGCCTAAGTATTCTTATACAATGGTTAATTTCTCATATTCCTAGCAGAGAAGATCAATAAGAAAATTAGTGAATTAGCATTCAGTTTTTATTTCCATTGCAAAACAAACTGTGTGTCAGATTAAAAAATGTCTGGTTTATAAATAGCAATACATATAATTTTTGTTCTGATTCTGTGTGAATCTCAGACATCATGAAATTTATTTACCCTTAGGAATTAGCGCCTGCTGACTGAGAGCAAACTAATTTAATTTAAATAATATTTAAATAAAATTTAAATAAAATAATTGAAAACCATCAGCCTTTGCAACTGAAATATAAGATGCTAATTCAAATCTATGTTAGTTGTTATAGTTTTTTAGCAACATTATAAGTACTCACTTTCAATAGTAGAATAAAACTATTAAAGGCATTTTATTAGATACTGTGCATAAACGTTAATTTATATCACATTTCAACTAAAAAGAACATAGAATATCTTACAATTAATTTCTTTATGACTTGGTCTCTCTCTGCAAGCAAGGTTTTCAAGTCTGCAATCATCTGTAAATCTTCGGTTCGTGACTCTCTCTTTATATATTTTTCTTCCATGTCTTCTAGTCTTTTTATGAAAACAGTAATATCTTTAGTTTACTGCTGACACAAGTGAGTTCCCTTGCAATACCAACAATTTCAAAAGAGTCTAATTGGATAATAATAGAAAACATTTATTTTCCTCAAAAACTTTAGCTTAATATTTTTGTTTATTCAGGAATAAAATGGTCTGAATTAAAATAGCAACATCAATTTCATCAAAATATTTAGCTTAAAATATTTTGTAGGGAAATGAGCAGTGTTAACACAATTATTTTAAGTAACTCAAAAACAACTGGGTAGAGTCAGAGAGTGTATGAAAGCCTAAGAAATATGGGTTTAATATTTTAAAAGATGAGAATGCTTTTAGAGATGATTTTTTAAAAATTACTATTATCTAAGATTTGGTGAGAGGCAGCTTGGCATAAAGGATAGAAAGTTGGCTTCTGGAGTCAGGAATTTCAAGTCCTGCTTCCAGACGCATAATAGCTGTGTGAATCTGAGGGAATCAACACCTTAAGCCCCCAAGCAACTAACACTGTATAAGTTGCATCATAACTGCCTATGGGCCTAACTACATTGGGAGGTAGAGTTTCCTCAATGGGGGAGCTCCTGACAAAACTGTCTCTACCCCCACTCCCCTCTGAAAAAACACTTGATAGAGCATGCATTGAGGAAAGGGAACAAATACAGAAAAGTTAACAATGACACACAAATGATACTATAATTTCTCAAACTGTATATCACTGACAGAGTATTAAAGATTATATGTTGACCATGCTATGTGAAACATAATATGGTTTTTTTCAGGGTTCAGGCAGAATAAAATTCATCTCAATTCTGAAAAGGATAGCATTAGCAATGACAATAAAAAGAAATCATAGGAGACATTATATGAGCCGAGGCAATGCAGAAGTGTTAACAGATCCAAGGAGAAGATGGGAGAGTGAGGAAAGTGCGTGCGTGCACACATACTCTCTCTCATACTGAGTATGTTGACTACAGAACTTATAGGATATTCTAGAAGGGAAGCTTACTTGTTTTAAGGGAACATTAAGTTTGTAATTGTTTGCTTTTAGTGCTACAGAGTTCAAAAGTTCTTTGGAGAAGGGGATAAATTTCCCAAATGTATACATTTAATTGTTAATAAAGGAAAATTCAAGTTACAAGTACCTTGGGTTGGAAAAAAATATAACGTTCACTCTGGATGTGTGGTTCGGTTTTTAACTGGAAGTTATTTTGTAAAATATTGACTTGGAAGAGACAATTATAAAGCCACTGAAATCAGTAAAATTATAACTGAATCAGAATTTCACTATGAGCATTCTTAAAAGACTTTAGAGAAGGTGGATACATTATTCCCAGCCAGAATTACTAGTCTGGTAGGGCACATCAGGACCACTAATCTTTAGGGAGATTGTTCTCCCTTTTTTCTGAGTTAAGGACAAGCCTACTTTGGTGCTACTAGATAGATGTGGGGAGGTCTTCTTAACATCTGAATAGGGTAGATATAGCAAAAGCACTCTCAACGTACTTGGCTGCCTAGACAAGAACCACATGTGAGACTATGTTTAACATCTTTTACACAGATTCTTTCTAGCCAAGATTCAAGTGATTATTGGCAGTATATTCTTACTGGAGCCAGAAGATGTCACTGTAACATTCTTCATCGCAAGAGCAAAACATGTGATAGTGGGTTTCATAAAGTATGACTAGAAGACTTAGGAGGCAGTGGTGGATAGGATATTAATTCTAGTATTATTTATATCCAGGGATAGTGAAAAATCACTACAATGGGCTCACTCCACTATAGAAAACCAACTTAACAGTATCACTAATAAGTTTATTAGCAATAAGATAAATGAATTATTAAAGGAAAGTACATTGATTAAACTGAAGAACATATAATAAATTTTAAACATAAATGTGAAAACATTAAAGAAGATAACACAGGCACAAGGCTATAGACCTGCAAACATTTCTCCAGCATTATTAGACCTTCAAAATTTTATCAGGAAAATAGACATTTTAGCTAACTAATGCCTCTTGGGAATTATTATGACCTGATTTTACAGCTTTAATTATCAATACATTAAGATGACAAAATATTTCTTATAGGAAGTACACATAGAGGTGCCCCTGATACAAAGATCTTTATAAAAGTTTCAAAATAAAAATAATTTTAAAGGACAGTGTGTGTTTCGGATCCTCATTAGGCCCATTGTTGGAATCTCATTGAGCAAACATGAACCTCTTTTTAATCCCAGGGAGACTCTCCAAAAATGTAATGCTAGTGGATAACTCTTTAAGAAGAATACGAACATTTGCACAAACAGATATAACCTGGAAAATCCTGTTAGAAAGTTTCTGAACTGACAAAACAACATAATCTTTTTTAAAAACCAAACAACTGACCACGGATTCTAAGTGTACTACATTTTTGATCAAGTCATTGACAAAAATCTGAAACAGAATGAAGCCAAGAAAAAAGCAAACAGTCACACACCTACAGGTTGATATTATTCCATGAATCAGTATCTTTTGCATATATTGTTTCACCCAGTTACAAATTCAACTATCAATTAAAACTTTTTTCTTCATACATTATCCTTATGAAGTAGAAGTTTATATTCTGGACTGAAATAATAGGTCCAATGCGGTGTGTTCTTATGGCTACAGGAGTAGGATCAATACTTGCCTCCTTCATGGGGTTACTATCATTATCTGAATAGTAATTCTAACATTATCCGAAGTATCATTTGTATTCCCTTTACTGAAGCAGATTAAAACCTTGCTATGCTTTCTTTCCTATGTAATCCTCAACTATATGCTTCCATAAGTTCTCAACATAGGAACCATATCATAAGCCCTTTAAAAAAACATTTTAATGCTATCAATTTATTTGGTGATGTCTCTCATTCTTGCTATGTGACCGATTTACATTACTTACACTACACATACACTGATGTATGTGTCATCATTAGCCATATGTTGCCAGCTGTTGATGATTATCTTTTGTCCTTTAAAAAAAGGGTATTTTGGTGATTTTTTAATACTGACATAATTTTCCTCAAAGAACCCTCTTAGAACAAAAAAGCAAAAAGGTAAGTTGCATCACACTGGGGAAACTTCATAAGACTTTCGATGATTCTAAGTTGCTCACTGCCTCGGAAACCCATCTCTTTAATATTAGCATTTCTCTGATGATGCAATATGATTGTGAATGTCATAAGTTCAGAAAAGAGAAAAATTTCTGCTGCCCCAAAGGTCAATGGAAAAATGAATACCTGGATTTGGCAGAAATTAGGCTTAGATCAATATCTTACTCCATATGTCAAAATGAAATAAACAGAATTGGAATTATATTGAACATCAAGCACTTAATGTGGCTGATGACAGGAAACATTAAGACTTTATCATCTTTTTTTTTTTTTTGCATTGCTTTGGGGCAGTTTGGCTATCCTTGAGGTTTACTACCAGCAAAAACTCAAACTATATATAGGAACACTTAGGTAAATGAAATAGAAGTATAATATATATGCCAACACAATAGGCTACACAGATGAGCTATATGTCACCATCTGGGAAATACGTTTTTACCAACTTTTTCCTCATTGTGGAAGTTAACATTTATCTTTTGGGGAGAAGAAGGGAGTCCAGGCCTGTATTTTTACTGGTGTAAGGACCTTCAGGCCAGGAAACTTCCTCTAAAAATGCAAATGGTCCTGTGATTTATAGTCTGAGAGTGTTTACTGGGAATATTGAGAGAGGAAATGACTTGCCAAGTGCCACAGAACAAATATGTGATAGAAGCAGGACTTGACCGCAAGTCTTGCTCTCTATTTATTACAGTGTGCTGCCCCTCCATAACCAATCTACCTAAGGAATAATTGCACATTTTACCAAAGGGGCTTTATAGTGTTCCTAGGTTTGACATAATGGCCATAATAACAGCTATGAGCAGAACTGGAGAACTCTGCAGTAAACAAGGAGTCTGGTCTGTATGCTGAGGACGTTCTCTATGATACTTTAGATCAGCAGCTGCCTTTACTTATTGTTGTTATTCACTAGGTCCCTAAATAAAGACATACCTAGAGTTGTGCCCATCATAAAATCACCTACTCATTTAACACGCACGGGGGCATGGGACATACATTATTTGAGAGTCATTTATAAACTGAATTTTGTTGTACTAAATAAAATCCTAAAAAAACCCAGAAATAACAGATAGACCTAGACATTCTATATATTTCCTCAGTCCGTTGTGCAACTATAATAGATGGTCTATTGTAGAAAACCATCAGCATAAGTGTGCTTACTCCCTTTCCATATTTTGTGACATTATATTGTGTTCTACACCAACAAACGCTTAAAAAATAAGTAATAAACACAGCCAGACAAACAGATAACAAATACATCCAGATAATCTCTATACTTTTCTACTTCTTTGTCCTTTGCAATTAGATGCTAGTACAATTGCCAAAAACACTGTCACAGCAGCTTGTTTGCTTAGACTTGTGAGCACTCTACAGCAAGGTTATCAAGTGTCCCAAGAAATTAAACTTCTTGTTGGCTTTGGGTGTATGACAAAATCAACATTTTTATTTGCCATTCCAAGAAGAACACCAACTATCCTTTATACGTCTTCTTGTATGCAATTTTAATTTATGCAATCTAATTCCTTCCCTATTGTCAACTATAGTAGTCACCAATGGTGGAACATTAAGAATAACAGTCCAACAGTTAAGCTGTTTGTAGACTATCTAAAACTATGTGATTTTTATATCCTATGCTTTCCTGCCCCTTGATTTCTATCACTGCATAAATATATATTTGAGGGGTTTTCCTTTATATTTGTGTCCATTTCTTGTGGGTCTTATGGCTAAATTTAGTTTCTAGTGGCCAGTCTCCTAGTGGAAACTTCTGGATTGAGTCTTGATAAAAAATTTAACCAATAATTATAAGAAGTACAGCAATTACTATATGATATCTAGTTTAGCAATGAGGAGAAGTGCCATCTAGTTAGGGATCATCTGTATCTATAAAGTCAGAATAAGCTTATTCTAAAATTTAGAAGTGGAATTTTTTTTTCTATGCACATTTTTCCTTTCTCTTTGTTCTTGCTTGATGAAAGGAATTATACAGTTTTTGTTTTGGGGCTGAAGAAGTCAGTTTAATATAATAGGTATGCATAAGCAGCATTTCATAATACTAATATATTTTTCAACCTTCCCACATAAAGGTTATATATTTCTTCATTTAGTTGAGACCTTTTATGTAGAGATTCTTTTTCCTGAAATATATTCAACTCACTCGTTTTTAACATTTCTTTTTCAAATAGCTGTGAACTTTAGCAATAAGAAGCAGAAACTCATCTAATGTCATTAAAGGGAATTAAATTTCCACAAACATGAAAGGCTTAAAACACTGGATTGATGAATTTCTATTTATTAGTTTCAGATTGTGATTTTATTGGTATAGAGAACTTTTGGTAAGGAAATTCTCTTGTACGATTGCAGATCCACAACTGTTCTGCTCTGCAATGTAGAGAATTACAGTTTCTGCAGAAAACTGGATGTCTAGTATCACTAATAATACTCTACAGGAAGCGGAAAATAGTTATCATTTTTTACATTGCCTTTTAAGTGTTAACTATCCTTGATGTTTACCTCCAGACTAAATCTAACTAAGAAACCTCTGGGATTCACTAGAGCCTAAACAAGGACTGAGGGCAGCTATGAGAAACTGTAAGCTGCTCCAGGATCAGTTCTGTCATGAATTCGTTCCAGTGCTACTAAAGAGCACTCTAATTTTATAGAAGGTTCCTGGAGGTATGCTGGTTTAGACTCTAGCTCCTGCACTGGTTAGATTCATTAAGAAGGTCATGAAACTTGATTCTAGAGGAATAAAGATGAAGCATGCTAGACCTACTGCCTAACGGAGAGGTGAGGGACTTAAAATGCAGACAGAGATATATATGCTTTGGACATGGCCAATGCAAGTTTGTTTTGCTTGATCATGCATCTCTGTTACAAAGGTTTTGTTTTTGTTTTTTAACAGGAGCATGAGAGGGCAAGAAATAGAGCTTTGTTAATAAAATAAATTAAATTTTAAAAAACTGTGTAGCTCATTTATTCCCTCTAAGTGTCACCACTAACTATAACTAGTAGGTTTCCTCTATTAAGTGAAGTGAAAAAGATTCCCTCAGATCATTAATTTCAGTCCAAGATAATTTCAAGACCAAATGTTTCAGAACCTTGACCAGAAATATTCAACAGTTCAAAAGGAGCTTCTAAGAAATAAACATAATGCTTCAGCTGTTTGAGTCAGTCTCTAGGCTAGTAAGAGCAAAAACCCCACCCCACCCCCAATAACTTAATTAATTAATAAAGGACCAAGGTAGATACTAAAAAACTATTCAGCAAATCTGGTAAGCAAATATTAAATAAAAAAAAAAACCACCTCATACTTATTTGGTTTTATCCACCATCCAATTATTTGCACATATTATAAAACAGTAACGTAAAAAGTTCTTATTTCACTTCATATCTATCTAATACCCACAACCCTAAAAAAACAGTGAAACAACAAAAGGAATCCAACAGTCCTTACCCTCTTAAATTGACAGGTTTAATTTTCCTTTTTTCTTTAGGTGGAACACTTTCTAGATTTCTGACTATGTTCTGGGTAGGTCAAACTGACCAAAGAATCAGGTACCCAAAGAAAGAAGACTTGGTCTGTTCATTAAATAGCCCTGAGGTGAACAGTAGAGTCAAGAGCACTAACTTCTATACCTTCTCATGAATATTCTGCCTGTTACCGTTACTAGCATTCTTTCATGTTAATAATTCGTGTCTATTTACTGAATTTTAAAGATTGTTTCCTTTTTCTTCGAATTTGTAACAAAGATTTTGTTGATCTAATTGTTTTTCCCAATAGGCCATTATAACCAAAGCACTTTCTTTTTCCTTATTTCTGCTGTACGGCCAATCTTAGATGGTATTGGTGGATAGCACTTTATTTTTCTATGGAAAGCCACCTTGCTGGCCTAACCACTTCAGAGATTTGAAAAGCTGAGCCCTTTTGAATTTTATTCAGAAATTATTTAGTTAAAAATATTTTTGTAGAATTTAATAAAAATGAAAATAGATAAAATACTTTTCTTGGCATTCATTAGTAAATTATTCTTAGGTATATTCTTAAGATAACTATTGTCCTAACAGTAATGTAACAGCATAAAGAAGTTTATTTAAGTATTTTCTTAGTGTATATGCCCATCAAGGTAAAGAAGAGTATAATAATTCAACTGGCTTACAGGTTCATCGTAATTAAGGAATCTATCACACTGAAATAGTTATGTTATATATGAGATATATTTTATAAGAACTCAAAATTTTTATTATCACTCAACTATCGTAAAAATATTAGTAGATAATCTGTCAAATACATGTCTCCTTACTTAACTACATATGAATTTTGTTTAATATGATGAAACTTACGACATTTGTAAAGCTGAATTTATTTCCTTGAGTAGTTCGTTAGTCTTATTAAAATCTGCCCGCATGATATTTTTCTCTCTGAGATGGTCTGCTGTCATGACATCCAGCTCTTTTTCAAGTTTCTTGTTAAAATCTTGTTCATGCAACCTGTTTAATTTATTTTTTTTGTTAAGAAAAAGTTATTTGTAAGTCAGGCTTCTATTTTACTGTATTCTGCCAGATTTAAAATGGTTATATACATGGAAAATTTGTATAACCTATGCTACTTACTTCTAATCTTCTAGCTTGTAAAAGTTGTGTCCTTTAATGCTTTTTAAAAACATTTAAAAAATATTTTAGTTACTCATTAATTTTCTAAAATTTGTGAAAATATACTATTTAAATTATAAGTATTTCATATGCTGTATGTATCTCCATTGTCAACAAATGATGAAAAATAGACTTCCAACTCCTTAAGAAGATGGCATCTTGGCATTTTAAGGTATTAAAACAGCCCAACTGTCCCACGTGACCATTTTTCATATTAAACTGTATTAATTTAAGTCATACATTTTTTAATACATATTGTGAAAAGTTTTATATTGTAGAAAAAATACCTTATTTGCTGGTTTGATTCACTGCGTATTCTGAGAATTTCTTTTCCCTTAAACTCCAACTCTTTGGTTAAAGCACTTATACTATCATGAAGATGTTGTATCTCCTTATCTAATTCAGATATATGGTGTTCTCTGTGCCTTAGTTCCTCTTGTAAATCTGATATGCGACACATGTATTCATCATCCTGTGAAAGAGAAAGAATTCTTAAATGTTTCAATACATTAGTATTCTGTTTATATGTAAGGAGACATAAATTTGGGTCACATGTATGAATTTAGAAATAAAGGTTCCAAATCTTACCTACACAATAAAGCACAAATTTCATCCATGGGCATTTAAGACCTGTCATGATTTAGCCTAAATTTAACCCTTCGAACCTTATCTTTCACTGCTACCCTTTACTTACCTAATATCCTATTAAAATAGACTAATTACCACTCCATGGACATGTTTATGAAAGCCTTAGTATAGAAGTTTTCTACTTCCATACCATTCCTCAGTTTCTTCTTTCCTTTCCTTACTGTTCTGTCAATCTAACTGCTATCAATTCCTCAAAATACGGCTCAAATAACATCTCCCCACCTATCAAACCTGATGGAACTAATCTCTCCCTTTTTTCAATTTCCATAAATATGTTAAGCATTTAATTTTTCATTTTTCCCATGTTACATTTGTGTTCATGCAATCTTATGATAATAAGGTTTATAAGGGAAAAGACTATGTCTTACTCTTCTTTGTATCCCTCACAGCGCCTCATGTATAGTAGATATCCAGTATATATTGACTGAATAAATAAATAAATGGATTGGCCCTTTTTGCCTAGTGCCTACAAATGTGTTCAAGTTTTTCTACAGCCTTAAAAAAAAATCTTTCTTTTGACCATTTCAGTCCTTCAGTTGACTGTTCTATTGCTCTCCTCTTTTTCACTGCTAACCTCCTAGAAAAACTAGTTGATAACATCCTGGAAAGATCCTGAAAAGATGAGGATGTGTGGGAGGTAATAGACAAGGTTGACACTGGATCAGAAAGCTTGGGTGGGCTATGATCTCCACTGCTGGACAGATATTGTGGATCCATAATGTAACTATTCCCAGCACTCAGTACAGTGCCTTGAATATAAGAGACATTTAATAAAAAAAAAATTGTTAAATTTTTAGCACTGGGCTGCTGTTTTGGACCTATTCTTTCGTAGAGGAAGGGCCTTGGATGAAATAATGGTTTGCGTGACATATGACCATTTAGCACAGGCAACTATTCTTGTCCCCTGCCCTGAAAAGGCTATGCAGCTACAGAACAGTAGCAACATGCCTCCTGTATACCTAAATTACATAGTCTGAAAAGACACATACACACACACGTATGAATATACACGTACATACGTATATACAGTCTGGGAGTAGGGAGAAGAAATGTTCTTCCATCTGGTTCCACCAAATTATATGTAGGTTATTTTCTCTAATTATAGCCTCTCTTCTAAGAGAGGGCATATGCTGCATGCTCACCACATTCTTTGGGCATTTAATATCATATTCTTTAGTGCAATGTAAGCCCAGTTGGAGAGAACACTCCTTCTACCAACTAAGGGCAACTTAGAACTTCTGACACAGCACAAAGAAAATTCTTATTCTTGCAATTAAAGACTAAAGGATTAAAGTTATAATATGTCTACTCTATCAGTTGATGTTACTATAGTATACCTAAAGAACAAAAAACAAAAACAGCTCAAGCCTCCAAATTCTTTAAAGGAAAAGAAAAATATAATAAGGTTAACAGACCAAAGTCATGAAGCTTTTAGAATATTTACATCATTAATAGGATTTTCAATTTGTAGAGGGCATGATTCTTTTACAGTACTTTCCATTTTTCACTCAACAACTTGTAGCTTCATAAGCTAATAAAGCTGCAAATCTTATGGCTAGACTTCATCGGTGCACAAATAAAAACGTAAAATATTCAATTAAAAGTAAATAAAAAAGGATTTCATTTGACAAAAGCATATATGCCAAAGTCAAATTTTTACTCTTTAAAACAAACCTTCAACATATAAAACCAATAACTACTAGGAATACTGGTTATGATGTTATGGAAAAAATGATTACTATTTGTCACATGGCAGAATATTCTTATTTACCTGTCTTCTGCCGACTTCTCTGCTTCTTTCCAGCTCCACTTTCGCGGCTATCAATTCTTGTTGATGATTATGCCTTAACAAATCCATTGCTGCTGCATGCTGATGATTTAGCTCTGAGCGTAAGGAAGCTGGTGTCCGTGAAGAAGGGGATTAGTTATTTCAAAAGTATTATTGATATTTTAGTAAAAGAAAACAAATGAGAACACTGCTTCAATTGAAACTGTTACAAATTATATACACTATATACCATGAGGCACATTTAAAGTACATTACGCCATCTTCAATAAAAATAATAGTTCAAAATCTAAGAAATGTCAAGTCTATCTGGATGGAAGAGTTTCTACAACTATTTTAACTTTTCTGTGGAAGTATATTATGATTGAGTAAATTTTAATTATCTTTCATTACTATTAGATTTAGAATATTAACAGATAAAGACCAATCTCCTACTTAATCTAAGAACCTCAACCACCTAATCCATAAGCAAGCATTTCTTAAGTGCTTGTTCTGCTAAACTCTGAGAAGACAAAACTTAATACGAAACATTTTTTGTTCACAAGGAGTTCCATTCTAAGCTCCTCTACTCCTGATACAAGTTCAAGTTTCTGTTTGTACCTACACAATGTTCAAGTACAAAGTTGCTTGTTACTTCATATGGCAGCCCACTTCAGTTTTAGAAAGCTTATATCTCACTGCAGTGGCTCCCAAAGTTGCTATACCTTTAAAAATGACAAAGGAAAGAACCTGACAATTTCTTTTAATTAAAGATCTCAAAGCATATTTTACTAAAAACAGTTCCTTTGTTTTAATTTGGTCCTCACATAACTTAAGTAAAATCTGTGTTTCCATTCTACTAATGCTTCCCTCTACACTTGGCCTTAGTTTTGACTTGTAGTGAGTTTTAAAGAAAAAGGGAAAGTAAAACTGTCCCTTATTTCCTAATCATCTCATAAAGACTGGCAACACTGCCGGATGGCTTTCCTTGTGCATTCCACATTACTCAAAACACTTCTGTCTTATCTATTCTTGTATAGAAACAATATGTATCTAATGTATATAAATAAAAAAATAATGTGGGAAGATTGGGCATGAAGCAAGGAGAGAGGGCTTTGAACAGAAGAGAGATAGGAGAAAGAATAATCACAATATTCTAGAAAACTTTTAAGTAACTAGTAATTATCTAGTCCCTTAATAAGCTGAAAATAACTTCTCTCCTTTTCAGCGGGTAGTGATTTTTAAATCTCATGGCTAAAATTCTCAAGGAACATTTTAAGTCAAGTAGAATGTCAAAACTAACCATCGTCCACGTCATTAATGAACGTTAAAAACTGGAAAGGTGCCACCAATGAGCAAGAGGGCAAGAAATGAGTTTTTCCCTCATGTGGACCTGTGATTTCAATAGAAAAGGGACTCTTTTGGAAAGGAAATTCCCCCTAATGATGCAGAGAGCAACTCATAGTCTTAAGAGAGTTGCCTTGGAGGACAACTAACTTGCACAGGATTCCTTGGACCCAGGTTGGGTCATCTTGATTCCAAATCCTGCTCTCTATCCATTGCATCACGCTGCTCTCTTTCTTGCCCCTCTTCTCTCTGCCCCTTCAGCCCGCCTCCCCCCATTTTTTTGGCCTAGACTTATGATTTCATTACTAGAGCAAGGAACTTTCTTCTACGAATGCAGATTAGAAATTGCTCCTCAGCTTTTAACTTCATAGAGTTGTCTGAGACACTGAGAGACATAAGCAGTTCTACCTGCAAGTCATACCTGTCAAACACTTTTTTTTTTAGTTCCACAGCAGCACTGGAAAGCTTTCATTTTCATCTGAGGCTGAGGTGAGAGGGGTCCCTTAATTTCCAATCTCTACCTCAACATACTGTCCAGGTATGGAGACAAATTGATAAAGCACCACAGGACACTGCTGCAAGTAGCATGGACCATGGGATGCTTCTTCTTGTTGGGAGGTCTGCACTTCCCTCTCTTCTCTCCTTTTAACCTTCATCTGGTAGTGTGTGTGTACTGAAGTGAAATAAACCTGATATGTATACAACTCATTCTGATAAAGTTTCTTAAAATTAAAGTAATTTTAGTTGCTAGCATATATATAAAAATCTTTTAAAATGGAGGAGTATAATATACAAGTATTATACAGGATTATTTTTGTTGCTGTTGTTTAGTAGTTTCAGTTGTGTCTGACTCTTTGTGACCCCATTTGGGATTTTCTTGGCAGAGATACTGGAGTGGTTTGCCATTTTCTTCTCCACTTCATTTTACAGATGATAAAGCTGAGGCAAACAGGGTTAAGTGACTTGCCCAGGGCCACATAGCTAATAAATATCTAAGATTGGATTTGAACTCTGGTCTTCCTGACTTCAGACCTGGCACTCTATCCATTGTACCACCTAGTTGCCCCAAGAATTGTAATCTAGATCAAAAAGTACCTAACATGGCTTTCCCTTCATCTTCCAATTCAAATCGAAGCGTTTGAAGTTCCTGTTCCATTTCTATCCTGAAACCCTCCATGGACATTCTATGTGCATCTTTTAATGACTGAAGTTCAGCTGAATGTTTCTGTTGTAACTCATTTTCAAGTGCCTAGAACACCAAGAACAAGAAGAAATAATCAACTCTTATGTCTGAATGAAATAAATAAGTAGTAAAAGGCAAAAAACCTCAAATAAATGACAAATGCATCACCAAAAATAACTGCATATTGTCTAAGTATTTCTTTTCATAGGTCCAGACCTGTGTTTTCATTGGTGTAGAAGTCAGAGTAAAGAAACTCTTCACACATGCATATCTGTAACATACAGCATTAGACAGTTGCCTATAGACACTGGCTGGTTACATGTTTGGTCCCAGGTCACAAAGTTAGGAAGTGTCAGAGGCTGAACTTGAACCGAGGTCCTGACTTCTGCTTCTTTCCTCTATACCACTGTAGTGATCTCTCTTTCATCTATGAATTGTAGCAAATGCTAAACTTTAATATTATAGTGAACAATATAGTATTCTATAGGCCAAAAACATTCTTCGAAGGACAGATTAGTAAACAACAAAGCCTTGTGATCGTCACCGAAGGAATTTCCTTTGTTTTCTGTGTATTCTTTTGCCAGCCATAAACAGGCTCCTTATCACCAAATCCAATGGTCTCTTCTCCCTTAACTCTTCTTCAGCACATAATAGGTGATCACGGACGTCTTAATATCCCTTTCCCCTTAGCTTCCATTCACTCTACACATAATTCTCCTCCTACCTTTCTGATAGGGCCTTTTCTATCTCTTTTCATAGCCTTCTTATCCATTTACCTATTAAATATGAGTGTTCTCAAAGTTTTGTATTCAGACCTTTTTCCTTCTCTGTACTGATTTTTTTCCTTGGGGATTCCATTCATTCCCAATCATTTCCATGAATATGATTTCCCAAAACTATATTTTCATGTCCAACCTGCTGCTAGAGGCTTCAGTTTGGGTGACCCTCCCCCATTTGCAGTACCAAGGAGGTAGCAGTTAAAAGGAAGTCAGTGCTAAGAATCACAGTTTTCAGACCTTACTATCAGACCTTCACTACCTTAAATGAAAATTCCCTAAACGTGTGATATGTTTGCAAACCAATAAAATGACATACTACTGGACAAAATGAATTAAATTGATATTACAGGCAAACAGAGCCAGAAGACAAAGGGAAGATTTAAAGGATCCTTTCCCTCTTCTGCCCAACTAATCCCTTTCAGTTCCTTACTGTACACCTCCTATCGAGGTCCCTCCAGTCACTAGCATTGTCCCATCTCAAGACTGAACTTCAACTGCTCCTATCTTCTGCATTCGTCCTATATCCCTTTGTTTTACAGTAGTTTCAGTATGTTCCCCCTGAGGGGACAGTGCTCTATCTACACCTTCTAGCTTCTCAAGCATCTCTTGCTCTGTTCTGAACTCAGGACAAGTTCATTTTAATCAAATTGAGAGGACTGGAAGAAAAGCATGATGTCACGGTATAGATACATGGAATAACGGAGCAGAAAGCTATATAAACAGATGGTGTACATTCAGTGACTTAGGTAGATGGTTTCTTGATAGAGAGCCAGGTTCATCTGTCAATATGCTTCACTTCATGGCCTTTTCTGCTGGCCCTTCCTTTTGACTTGTACTTTTCAAATTCTAGGTTGTAGCATGGCCTTGTGTATATGTCTTCTCTCCCCCTTTAGACTGACAACATTCTGAAGCAGATAGCACCTTACTTTACACTTTTGTATTTTGAGAATTTATAACACATGCCTTACAAAGGTTAACAAATATTTGTTCAATGGAAGTCAACTGAACTTAGGAGTCCGTAAGTCAGTTACAAATGTCCTGTTATGGTGAGATAAGGTTTCTGGATTAAATGCTTTTCTGAAGCTTGAATTTTCCTTCTTACTAAATGAACAGCCTTATTCAGGCAACACCGACACACCTTCTTTAACTTTTGCCAACCCTGGAATCCAAGAACTTGCATTCCCCTAAGAGCTATGAGTTAGCTTAGCCTGAAGAGAACATGGGCTGCCTATAGTATCCTTATTTGTGATTTTGTGTTGCTTCCAGTCATGTCTGACTCTTCATGATCCCTTTCAGGTTTTCTTGGCAAAGATACTGGAGTGGTTTGTCATTTCCTTCTCCATCTCATTTTACAGATGGGAGTTAAGTGACTTGCCCAGGATCACATAGCTAAAGGCTGTGTCTGAGGTTAATTTTGAACTCAGGTCTTCAAGATTCCAGGCCCAGCAGTCCATCCATAGAGCTACTTAGCTGTCCCAACATCATTCTGGGGTACCTTAAAGAATATTTTGCAGATTAAAGGCAACATATAATGTTAAATATTTTTGCCTTCCAAGTTTCTCTCATTTCTATTTCACTGTGAGTTGCACAGCTAAAGAAAAAAAGGAAAAAAAGTTAATTCGGTCAAGCACATTTTGCTTGTATATACTGTACATTATGAGAGCACAGATGATAATATTAAAGGCCTATACAATTATGGAAAAGATGGACTGAATGGAACATTTGGTTCAGTTGGATTTATTCATTATCACTATGTGAAAAGTCACCTAATGTAATCCAGAACCAATCATTTCTAATATTATTAGCAGAGAATTAAACTAGGGAGGTAGAATGCATTTTTTCCTTTCCTAGTTCAATTTATTACCACTGTATCCACCAGATCTAGGTCACCAAATACCATGTAAATAAACACAAACTCTTCTGTTAAGGGCCTTACAACCTAAAAAGACAGAAGCACGTGTAAACACAAGAATAAAGTAAAATGGGATTGGCTTTTTTCTAGGGGAAGTTCTCTATAAAATAAGTTCTGAAAATCTGAGAGGCTAATTACGGTTAGATCAGATTGAGGGATTTTTAAAATACGCCATTTTGTCAATTTAATGTCATTAGAAAGCTGCTAAATATACCTTTTGCTCCTGTTCTTTTGTTTCTTCCATATTTTGAAATGCAAGGACATGAGCTTCTTTTAAGGATTTGTGTCTCTGTTGGTGTTGCTCCTCTAATTCTTCAAGCTCCTGTGTAAGCCGCTGTCGCTCCTGTGTAAACTGGGCTTGTAGCTGCTGCAAAGAAGTCTGGGACTGGGAGAGCTGCATCTCCAAATTCTGTTTCAGCAAGGAAATCTATGCCACAGAAGGGTAGACAATGAAGTATAAATACAAGGCAGATTTTATGAACTGTCACGCTAAAGGAAAAAGTCTTTCAAAGATAATTGATTTTAATTAAAACTTTCTTACAAAATTTGCACTTGTAAAATTTTTACTATATGATGACTATATTTGTATTTAATAATTCTTCACAAGTTGTCCTTGAAATTGTATACAAAGTTCCTAGATTTACTGTATATAACATTCCCAGAACTTCTTGGGGAATAATGTAATCCACATGCAGAAACACAATTCTGAATTGCAATAAAAGGTTATGTGAAATAAGGTTGTATTACAAGTACACTCACATATGTATTTGTAATTATACAAATACACTGTAAATTAATTTAAATTCGTTGCATCTATCTCAAGAGGACATTATCAAAAAGTCAATTGGCTTTTACAAGCTTTCTCTTAAATCTAGATTATAAAATCTTCCTCTAACATTAGCTGAAATACTTGCTATTTTATTATCTAATTTATTTCCTTATTTGGTTTTTCTTTCTTACAATGGTTACTATAAAGGACCTTAATTTTTAAAAAGTTGTGCCTAGGCCATACAGTCATAAAGTCTTCTGATTCTTTTTACTTTACCTTTGTGCCAGTATCAGGTGCTTCTAAGAAAGTGATCTACTAAATATTTTTTGAAGACAGGTAATATCACTCTCAATATAAATCTGCATTATGCCTGTCACAGTTTTAATAAAAACAAAATCACATGATTTTTCTTTTGTACTAAATATGAAGGGTAAATGTGTGTGCTGTATGTGTTCATAGGCACATATGATGGAAACAGTTAATTTTGTTCAATGACCTATTAATTTCTGTTATAATAGCTACTATCCCTTTAAACTTGTATTAATCAAATTACAAAAAAATCTGTCGCTAAGTGTAGTGGAGGAACAGCAACTAATAAGGGGTTGTGAAATCAGCAACTAAAAATACCATATGCAAATCAAGTTAAATAGATTTTCCTGCCAATGAGAAAAAGGATTTTAGAGCAAATAAATCCCTTCTTATAAGTGGTGGAAAATAAATACAGAGTTTCATGTTCCCCAGAAGCAAAATGAAGACCACATTCATGATTCTCAGAAAGAAAAGATAAATGAGAAATTTCGTAGGAGATGGGTTGAAGAATTACTTAAACAGCATGTTAAGAAAGGAGAAAAAGTATGGATGGAAGACACAGTTCAGAAGCAGATGTCTCTCTTTTAACCATTAAGATATTATCAAAGTAAGATATAATAGAGTCCAAGCAGAGCTTCGAGGGGAATTGTAAAGGTCAGTAAAGGTCAGCTGTTATGAAAGCAGTTAAGAATGAGTTATGAAATATATATTCATTAACAATATAAATAAAAATCTTGAGAATGTTTCTTTAATAAATTGCTCTTTAGTAGTATCATTTTACAATTACTTATGGTATATATAAGTACTAGTTATTTAAAAACTATTTTTGTATAAAACTGTATTTTATAAACTCACATTTCTATAGCTAAAGGCAAAATGGGTCAAAGAAAAGAACCAGGCCCACACGGACTGTGTAAAATTATGACTCTAATGGGAGCTTTAATGGGCAGTTTTTAAGTGGTAAGTCAACCTCTTAATTATTAACAACTGCAAATCTAAGTCACAGAGGCAACAACTAGTGCTATCTACTGGGGGTATAGAACATGAGGTCAGTAATGCTGTGTGGCCTTTACTCCCCACCCACAATACTTATACAGGTAAAATCAGGCTGAAACATACATTAAGGACAATTACAAGTGGAGGAAAAAGATGTCAGAGAAGGACAACATGCAGCCTGAGGGGTGTGTGTATGTAAGGACTGAGGGGTGTGCATGTATATGAGTCACCTCCTTTTCCCCAGCTGGCTGCCTTCATGAGCCAAATGCCCAGCCCACTGGTTCCTGAAGCAGGATAGGTCCCCGAAAAGCATGGGGCCCAGGCGCTCACCCTGATTCACTGTATCCTAGGGGTTGCTCTGGTGACAGGTTTGTCACAACATGTATGGAAGGTTCTGGGAAGAAGAGGAAATTGACATTTTCTAAATGAAAGACCTTATAAACCAATAATTTTATTTTTAAGCTTGTAAGACAGTATTAAATAGGAAAGAATGCTTGATAGTGTCCTCTGAGTATGTCCTCTGATTTGTAGCCAAAGAAATTTGATCAATTAAAATGTAATGTGCCTATGCGGTTGTACCTTAACTTTAAAATTCACAGCAAACTAAACCACCCTTCCCAATTCATCAAACCAAAAAAATTTTCATATTAATTACTTACTATGATTGACATTTTTAGTTTAAAAAGAAAAGCAAATTTCTGAGGAAATATTACATTTAGATTAATTACAAATGAAAAATCCTATGTAATGATTTACATGTCTTTTACATAAAAATATCTACATGTTAGGTTAAACAAATTTTCCTGCAATGGGAAGAGTAATTTTGGAAATCTTTTTCAAGACAGGTATCAGTTCTCATATAAATCTGCATTCTAAATTTTCCTGGCATAAAAACAAGTAAGTACATGTTTCATGACATAACTATTCTTTAATTTTAAAACCATTCAAAAATAATTAAATTTTACTTCAAATATTTCTCTGGATACCTGGATAAAGCTCTTGACTCATTTTAAGGACAATTTTATTCACAGAACATCGTCATGCAATTTAGCATTCAAAGTTATTGATTATTGCTTTCTACAAATGAATTAGTCAGATGGCATAAAATTGTCAGGCCTTATTTAGCATGAAAATTATATGGTGTTTAAAAAACAAAAAAGAAAAAGCAATGCAAAATGAATTGTTATTTTTATAAAAACTGAATTTGGTATATGCTGTGGAAACATAATACGGTAAAACCTCATTAATTTGAAACACAAAGGACAACAAAAATGATTTATAACTGAACAAGTTTGGATACAACCTTTTGTTACATAATAATATGGCATGTAGTAAACTGAAACAGCATTTTAAAAAAACTAAGCACTATTTTAAATGTGCTGACAGAAACAAAATGAGGTTATACAGTATATAGAGCTATAGTTTCATCCACATTGATTACAATTCTCAAATACTCTGACAATTATTTTAAATATTTTTATTTTGCTAATTCTTATTTCATTAGTCCTCAACAATCTCCAATTTGGTTAATTTTATCATTATGTGCTTGAGTCTCACTTTCTCCTAAGTTCTCATTTGAATTTCGCTTATTTAAATTATGTGACACATGCTCGGATTAAATAGCACATTTTTCTTAAGAATTTCTCATGTGCTATATATCGTACTAATACAAATCACATTACTACAAATCGCAAGTTTTAGGTCTATGTTAAATGGAATTATATGGTCCGATTAATTTCCTTGTTTTTGTTAAAAATTTTCATGTAGAAACAGTTTTTTGAACTCGAAATCTGAAGTTAAATTATTTTTAAAGAAAATCTTTGCTTAATCACCACAAATGAGTTTTCTGAAGGGTTCTGTGATAGATGGAACTCCATCCACAAACCTCACAGATTCAGGTTAGAATCTGAAGGGCTTAAACATGATGGGACTTTAAAACAGAATATATAACATTATGTACAATACCTGAAACCTTAGCTTTCAGTGTTACCACCATGTAACTCAGAATTTTCAAGGTAGTTAAAATTCTCTACAATTCAAAAAATGTAGAGATGAAACATTTAAAGACTGTAAATCACTGGGCTCTGAAATAATGTGTTTCTTGGTATTAGAATGGAAAGCATCAATTACTGCACAAATTCTGACTCCCTGAATACATTGCTGACAAAAAGAGTAGTCACGTAAATCATAGGTTTGTAAAGTTACACGTGGAAGAAACCTTAAAGTCCACTTAACCCACATCTTTCATTTTAAAGATGAGGAAACAGAGGTTTTAATGGGTTAAGTAACTTGACTAAGGTCATGGAGTAAGATTCAGAAGTGGGATTTGAATGTGGATCCTCCGAGTCTGGATTTAGAGCATCAGTCCTGGTAGACCCTAACAAATAGGTAGTTCTCACATATGAGCTGTGAAGACTGCACTGCACGTCTGTAGTGAGGGGACCGGTCAGAGAAGTTAATTATGAGTTGGGCAAGATGATAAATTTTTCAGTTGTAGCAACTCTAAAACCAGCTACTAAGTTAAAGAAACCTTGTGATCTGGAGGGTGCGTGCACAGTGATGAAATTCTGAGTCTCACAAGTATCACAGCGCATCCTCAGTTTATTTTGTTAGCTAAGCGAGGGGGAATAAACAGGATATTAAATACCTTTACAGTGAGGATGTTAGGTAAAGTCATATTAATTTAGTCTCCTGAAATGTTTAAACAACTATATGTCTAAAATTATTTCTAAATTTGTGTAGAAGTCTTAAAGGTAACAAGCTAATGTGCATATGTGTCTGTGTTTAAAGCAATGATTACGGGAACAAGTTAAATTATAGGAGTAGTTAAATGACAATCACAGGAATCTACTTGAATAAAACCTCATTTGTGACTAGAAAACATGTTAGTTACTAGAGAACATTTCACTAAATTTTAGTGAAAGGGTTACGTTACAATTTTTTTAAAACATGCAGCAATTCAAACTAAGTTAATAAAAGTCAAGTAGTTGTCCTAAGGTTTTTTAAAGAAAGATCATCAACATATATAAATATAGATGTATCTATATCTCAAGTATGTGTGTGTGTATATGTGTACACATTCTTCCAGAGACCACAAAGTCCTCATTGAGCTTTGTGTCTTATACTTGTATATCCTAGCAGTGTTCTGCACATAGTAAGCCCTTATTCAATGACAAAATACTAAAACACTTAACTCAAGAATGTGAATCAGTACACCCCTATATTTTGAAAAGATAATTTCTACACTACTAGTATATAGTATTTATGGAGAAAATATCTTCTAACCAAAGTGAAACTTTGGCCATATGCTGGTCCAAATAATCCCAAATTCTGAATTTCATAGACACTGAGTAGATGAAGTTTTTATCATCTCTTTATTCTTTCCTTTCCATTTTAAATGATAAAGGAGACCTATAGGGTGAAAAGTTCATGACTAATGGGGATAGTTAATAAGACAGCTTTAGAACATGTTTAGAATTTTATGTTCCTGCTGTGTCTTCTAAAAACTAACTAAAAATGTGATAATTCATGTAAGAACTAGTAAGCTCTTACTTATTCATGTAAGAACTTTTAAGAATTAATCTAGGGGAGGGGGAATAAATAAGATTAATCATGTGGAATATACATTTCTGAAAAATACTAATTAAAATAAATTCTTGCTAAGCGTTTAGTTTTACTACCTCTCCCTGTCATACTGAGATAAAAAAGGATGGGAAGTAGGAGTGAAATACAATGAGAGGGTCTCGAAGAATTGCAATGTGTGAGTTATAAAGCTGGTGAAAGATCCCTGTAAGATTCTCAGATGTTGGGTTTAGAACCTGAATACTTTCTAGGAACAGTATAATTTGGGGAACAGAAATTACAGAAATGATGATGGGCTCAGTCACTTCAATACAGTAGAATAGAGATATTACTTAGAAAAAATTATATTGATATAGCATGATTCTGCTTAATTTTGACTACAGTCCTATATTTTGGTTTCCCAACATCTTGCGTTCTAACGAGTGAGGCAAACTGTAGGTAATATGAAAATAGCCAAACTAAAAATTAATTTCTAAATATCCTAATACATTCAAGAATAATATCTTGTTCTTAAAAGGGAAGACTTTCTAATAAAGTGGTTTTTCAAAAGAACTAACAGTAACATAGTTACATGGTACATGTATTCAGATTTTGCCTATGAGACTGACATGGATATGACTTCGATGTTATAAGAGAATCTCAAACATAAAAAGTTTTTTTTGGTAAGTACAAAGAAATTGGGAAAGTGGAAGTAAATCACTTTACTTCAGTAGTATAATAAAGTCCAAAGTATAGGGACTCTGAGTTTTGATTTCTCCAGGATATCGAGGAAAACAGACTGAGGTTTCTTCTCTTGGTAAAATTATTTTAGATAATTAACTTATGTAATTAGTATAAAATTTTGTTTTAAAAATGAAGTTTTAGATTTATAAATACTACTTTGCTACTTCCATTTGTGTATTCTTGAGTGCATACAAGGTAAATAGTCACTGTAAATTCCTAAGATGAGATAAAATCTCATTGTACATTTCCTTTGTTCTTATGACTTTTTAATTTCTAAAATATTTCATGGACAGATGCAAATATAAACTTTCTAAAATTTCATAAATATTTAACTGTATCTTTTAAGTTCTGAAATAACATGTTTTAATAAAATGAATTAAGAGTCTGGAAAAGTAAAAATCCACTTTTCTAATGTTTGGGTCTGTTGGAATTCAACTCCATTTTTATTATTAAGGTGACTAGTTAATTTTTTAAAAATAACACTACCTTCATTCAGAGTATCAAAGAAAAGCATCATCAGTTTTTATGCTTAAGAACAGTAGTATGAAAAGCTTGCTTTGATTTCGCATAAAAATGCTATGTTTATTAATATGATAAAGTGTTATGCCAGATGTAAGCACATGTACAAATGAATGGATGCAGTACAAAAGCTTTTCTTAGTATCTGAACACATCCTCTTAATGACTTTACCAACAAGTATTTTGCTATCAACAGGCTGAAGCTTTAAAGCAATGATATCACTTATGCAAACTGAGAAGTGCAGCATGCCCTTTTGAACGAACTGTAAGTGCAACTCACTTACATTGTTGATAGATTTATGCAAAGCTTCACCCAGACAGTGCCTCTATGAAAAGATCACAGGAATAAAGGGAAACATTCAGAAATCAACTAAGTAAAAGAAAAAGGGATAAAAGGGAGAGTAAAACACAGAACATTAATTATATTGAGGAAAAAATAAGTTGAAAAACTTCTGAGAAAGAAATTAGACAAAAATTGATTAAGACAATTTAAATTTTAAGCAGCCTTTTAAGTGGGCTGGATGTGTTTATCAGCATGTAGACTTACCTATGCAAAACATTCAGCTTTTATGTACACCCATCAGTTCTCAGCATAAAGAAGTTTGTTCATCATGGTTACTGAAGGCCCCAAAAGTAAATGTTCATTGGAAATTTTAAAGATTTAACAATAATCTAAACAAACGTTTTGTGGGTGAAAGGAAGAAAAATGCAAAAATATCCATTTTCTGGACATATTCTGAGATGCCCCATCAAAACTTTTAAATCATTTAACATTGAACAAAGAATTTGTTATTAAATAGCACTTACAAAACAATAATTTTAGCAGATTACCTTAAATATAAAATTTCCTTGAAGATGGTTTTACTTTACAGCACTCAGCAAATTTTTCATATTGCTTTGATATTCTGCTAACTTTAAAGAGAAAGATTATGTTTGTTTTCTGTATTAAAAACCTAAAGTAATGATAAGCTCGAGTCACAAATTGAAGATTTTGAAACATTTTCAATTCTACAGCCTCTCAAACCCAACAAGTCCAAAACAACAGAATTTCCCCCACCAAAAATCATTGCTTCTTCTCAACCTTCTTATTACTGTCAAGGACACATCATCCTCCCATATGTCCAGGTTCGAAACCTTAGCATCATCCTCAATTCCTCACTTATTCATATGACAAATCCAATTTATTACCAAATCTTGTCATTTCTTCATTCACTTCTCTCATATATATCCCCTTCTCTTTATACTTAAAGCCATGACCCTGGTTCATGCTCTCAATTTCCACTTGGGCTACTATAATAGCCTTTTAAATTGGTCTCCTTGCCTCAGGTCTCTCCTTATTCCAATAGTTTCCACTCTATGCTAAAGTGATTTTTCTAAAGAACAGGTCTGAACCATGTTACCTTTCTGCTCAGTAAGTTACAGTGGCTCCCTTCTCCTTCCATGATTGGCTATAAATCAGTCACTAAGTGTTTATTAAATGTCCCCCATGTGCGTGTGTGTATACATATATGTGTATACACACACACATACATATAGGTATATATAAACTATATACAAGACAGTTTTATGGAGTGGGATACTAGCAGCTGGGAACAGAGAAGGTCAGGAAAAACTTTTTGTAGGTGACCTAGGAGTAATTTACCACATGGGTATTAGGTAACAAAGTAAATACTACGGTTTTCAAAAAGATAAACACTTAAAACTGAAGGAGCTATGAAGGTAAGCTGGGATTCTAACGTTTTAAGTGAAGACAGTTCACTCCAAGAACAAGAGATAGTCACGCAAAGACAGAGATATGGGCTCTGAAGTGTCATGGATAAGGACCTGAGGAAGCCAGATGCGGGACAAGTAGGGAGGAATTTTAAATGCCAAAAAAATGAGTTTGTAATTGATTCTAGAAAAGGGAGTCACTGGAGTTTATATAACAAGGGAACTGAAATGCTCAAATCTGCGTGAAGAATAGACTGGAGAATACTCCAAATGGAAGGCTATTATTCCAACCGTCCAGGTCACAGGTAAGGAGGGACTAATTACAGGATGGTGACCCTTTGATCAGAAGGGTTCATATGTGAGAGATTTTGTAGAGGCAGAATTAAATAAACATGTTTACCCAGATTACAGCTGTCTTCCCTTACCACTACTCCCCAAGATGTATGCTACCCTCTGAGAGAATGCTAGTTCCATGAGGGCAAGGATTATCTTATATTTGTATCCCCAGTTAGCTAGCTTGTAGGTACTTGACACTCCCGACTGACGGATGATGTTAAATCAATGTAAACTAAAAAGGAGGGGTAGGATACAAACTGATTCGACATCATTATGGATTTGGGACTCATCTACTGGGAGATTATTCCCACCAACTCTGATTTAAGCAGTGATTTTTTTGGGGGACGGGGTTGGGGGGGAAGATTAGTGATAGAGGACCAGACATTATTTCATTGTAAGGGGAGCTCTCCATGAGGAAACTCTCTGGACTAATGCTTACGAGCAGCTGCTCTGCAATTTATACCGTTTTAAAAGAGTAATCTGGTTCTGTGACTGAATGAGTTGCCCAAGAGCACAAAGCCCACATAAGTTAAAAGCAAGCAACAGTGTTTTACTGTTGTTGCTCAGTCATATTTTAAGTCATGTCCGGTTCTTTGTGACTCCCTTTGGGGTTTTCTCGGCAGAGATGCTGGAGTAGTTTGTCATTTCCTTCTCTAGCTCATTTTACAGATAAGGAAACTGAGGCAAAAAAAGGGTCTAATCACTTACCCAGGGTCACACTTAAGTAAGTGTGTGAGGCCTGAACTGAACTCAGGAAGATGAGTCTTTCTGACTCCAGGCCTAGAGTCTATCTACTGTGCCATCTAGCTGTTCAACAGGGTTCTAAAGAAGCATAGCAGACAGTAGTATGGCTTGTAAGATAGTTCTTTGCTACTAAGCTAAAAGCTGATGCTAACTCTAAGAATAATACAAATATCCTTGTTGGTCTTGTTTTCTTTGTAAGAGAAAAAGTATACAACACAGATCAGCAGTAGAACAGCTGCCTGAAAGCTGCATTGTGCTCATGTAAATGGTTAAGCCTGGGAAGAAAACTGGTCCTTCCAATCTGTTAAGAAAGCTAGCATAGTTTTGAATATGTGATTTTAATATTATAAAGCATTTCTCTTTTTAAAGGTGAATATATTAGATCACTTATATTCACTTTGTGGAATAAATGGTCTCACCACTTGGAATAGATTCTTAACAATTCTGGTTTTAAGAGAACTTCTCTTGAGGCCTTTTTTTTTTCTTTCTGTGTGTGATTAATCTCATGGATTACTACTGATCTATAAATCTATAAATAGATTCTATAAATTATAGAGAGATTATACAACTTTTGCTAAGTGTTTGTAAATGCCTCTTGCTGAATAAAACAAGAATGTTTCCAAATCTACTTATCTGAGGGGTCAAGACAACACATGGTGGGAGGCACCAGCAGCTGGGATTAGGAAAGACTTCATGTAGCAGATGGTGCATGGAGTGAATTTTGAAGAAAACGAATTTTGAAGAGGTAGAGTTAAGGTGAGAGTTAGAGCTAAGTTAAGTCAAGCACAGTCAGTACAAAAGTATGATGACTAGAGACAGTGTTGTTATTTGTAAGGATTAGCAGAGGCTTAGTTTGTCTGAGCCACAGCATATAAAGTTAGTCAGTACTCTGACCACTACCTCATGCCACATTTTATAATCTTCTTATCTCAATAATCTCCCTAAATCCAATTTTGTACTTATAAAAGTCATAGAATTAATACAATTGAGAATCATGGTTAAGTTCAAGGGGAAGAATCTTGTAACATTGTCCAGAGGGCTAATTATTAAAGAGTTAATAATTCTAGCCTCTGTATCTAGAGATACACATTGTAGCTTTCCTTAGACTTATCCCAGTGAGTGAATCTATTTACATTATAAAGTTGTAGGGCTCAATTTGATTCTGATTTAAGAAGGTATCACAAGCTAGGCAATGGGGAAGATGGCAATAGCCTTATTAATCCGTATTTTCTATAAGTGAAACTTTGAGCGGACTATTATCAGTCCTGGAATTCAAAACTAAACTAGTTGATGGACATTTTAAAAAGATAATGTTAAGAAGACTATCAAGCTGCTCCTAAAAAGATTGGTGTGAAAATTGGTAGGCAGGATAAATCAAATATGCCCTGCAAATCAGACATCTAAGACTGACTGTGTCTTAGACATCTTAAACTCAGTATTTCCAAACTATACTCATCATCTCCCCCCACCCCGACTTCCCTATTTCTGTAGAGGGCACCACTATTCTCTTAGTTACTCAGACTTGCAACCTGTTATCCTCTACTCGTCATTTTCACCCCTCCCCATATCAATCTATTGCCAAGCTCTGTCATTTCTAACTTCATAACACCACTCCTATGAATATGTCCCCATATCCTCAGAAACTGCTATCAACCTGGCAAGGACTCTCATCACCTCATACATAGGCTATCTCAACAGCTTTCTACTTGGTCTCTCTGTCTCAAATCTCTCCCCACTCTAATCTATCTTCTCCTCAGCTGTCAAAATAATTTTCCTCAAGTGCAGGCCTGACCATGTCACACCAATATTCAATAAACTCCAGTGGTCTCCCTACTGCCTCCAAATAAAAATCCTCTTTTGGCTTTTAGAACCTTTTTACAATCTGGCCCCTTCCAATCTTTCCAGTCTTCTTATACCTTACTCCCTTTCCCACAGACTCTATGATCCAGTGACACTGGTTTCATCACTGTTCCTCTCACATGATTCTCTGTCTCCCAACTCCATCCTGACAACATCTCATGTTTGGAATTCTCTCTCTCCTCATCTCCTCTTCCTAGTTTGAAGTCAACTACCATCTATTAAGCACCTACTATGTGCCAGATGCTTGCTAAGCATTGGCAACATAAAGAAAGGCAAAAAACAGTCTGCTCTCAAGGAGCTCCCAGTCTAACTGGGTAATCAACATGCACACAACTAGTTTATCAATTCTCCTTTAATGCTAGTCCCTTTCCTCTGAGATTATATCCAATATATATCTTGTTCATACATATTGATCTACATTGCTGTCTCCTCCACAGGGCTGTAAGCTTCTAGGGGGCAAGGACTGGTTTTGATTTTGTACCCTCAAACTTAAACACGGTGTCTGGCACACAGTAAACAGTTAAGAAATGCTTGTTCTGTGATGTGATAGAAGATACACCCAACTATTCTTATTAGAAAGTTCTAACAATTTATAATACGTCATCTAAAACAACAGAACTGATAATCTAGTCATTAGGCTACCATCATCTCTACCACTTACTTTGCCAAGTGTCTAGATGAAAATTTGGATGTAAGAGGATATGCTAGGAGTCCTACATATAGAAAGTAACACAATGAAATTGATTTATTTTTGAGACCTTTTGTAAGGTGGGAACCACAAATATTTCTCTATCACATATTAAAACACGAGTAGAGATGAAAATTTAAGAGCTTTTAAAAATTCTATTCAGTATTTTCAAGAGATTTTTAATGACTCTTTTCTAACTAGCACAGTGCTAGTATAGAAATTTAATGGAAAGAGAATAAAACTGTCTATCATAATAAATATAAATTATTAGCTTGTTCTGTATGCTATGATCTGACAACACTGGCGTAACTGGGGAGAATTAGTCTGCTAACCTCTAACATGATTTTTGTTTGCCAACATCATGCCATGCTCCACTTGAATTATTGGGCTTCAATGGTTTCAATCTTTTCAAGGATGAGAAGCCTTTTTTTTAACAGTACAAAAATATAACTACTCACATAATAATAGTTGCACTATTAATAACCACTGGTCAGAATGGCAATGAGCTACTTACTATAAATTGTTTCAAAATAAATTTTATTTCATTAAATACATTATCTAAATACATTTGAAAAATAGTAATGTATGTTTTATGAGGCAGTATTTCTTGAAAGGCAAAAATTCTGTAGCCCACCTGAGTTTTTTAATTTACAAATATGAACCACTGATCTATAACATCTCCACTAATTAATGATCCTAATTTCCTCCAAAATCTAAATCAAAATCCACTTTGTTCCCTGATGTTTTCTATTTCACCCAAATCATAACGTAGTTTTCTTCAACATGTCCTGAAGAAAGAATATTTAGGCTGCATTATATGAAATGTATATTTCTGGATAAATGAATGTCTTTATAGCTTTGGTTGAATGAATGAATCAACACAGACCAAAATCAAATTAGTGAAAAAATATATTCGAGTTAACAGAAATGTCTGCCACCTCTCTTATATAGTATAATAATCACAGGTGCTGGTATTTTATAATCCATGTTTGAAAATGTGCTACTACAGAAGAATCTGTAACAGAGATGGTATTGCAAAAGAATATATTTCTTCAACCTTACAGTTATGAAAGTGAATGTAAGTTAGTGCAAAAAAAAGTAGTCAGTCTCATTAGTTCAATTATTGGGTAGAAAAAACAATGAAAAACTTTAAAGAGAAAAATGAAACAAAGAAATCAAAACACGATGGAAATAAAAGCCTATGAAAGATTTAATGATGTGTACACAGATGATATCAAAACAATGAATTACCTGTGATTTTTTCTCTCACTCTTTTTAGATAGCAAAATAATCTAGGTTGGTCCAAAAAACTGTCTTGCTTGCAAATAGACTAAGGACCAGAGATAAAGATGTGAAAGCACAGTAGGATCTCACATATATGTATCATTTGGGGTAAGAAACAATCCCCAGATATGAAATCCAGATACCACGGTATTTTCTAATTTTACTGTTCTAGGCACATTTCTGTTTAATGCTGCTGAGTTTTACCTTGGACTCCAAACATATTCTATAACAGCCCCGCTTATGTTCACTGAGCTCCACACAGCAATGGTAGGTAAAGTCAATTCCTTCCAATAAAATATTTAAGTGCCAAGGATGTGCACCAGACTATGCTGAGTCAGTAAATGTTCTGTTACAGGGCCACGAGTAGAGGTGGGAGAATCCTGAGCTATGATAGATACTGGGATCAGATGTAGGCTAAAATGGGGATCAATAGCACAGGGGACTTGGTTTCAAATGTTTAGGTTAACCTAGAGAGCTGGTCAGATGGGAAAGGTTCCTATGTACATAAAGAACTCCCAATTTAGCAATCCTTCTACAGAAGTACCCTATAATACAATGCATGAAGAGATGGCCTTGGAGTCAGGTAAACCCAGGTCCAGTTTCCACCTCTAACACAGAGAGGCTAAAGACCCTGGGCAAGCTCTTCATCTAGGTCACAGAATTCTTAAGGAGAAGGTTTCTTCACTGGAAATTCCCTACACTGATGAAATCATAGGTGCCAAACTTGTGTCACTGCACCTGCCTCACCCTCCCCTTCCCCAATCCAAACTTCTTCTATGTTCTTGGCTAACACAAATATCAAACCTATTTCATACCACAGTCAATCTTATCATTTTAAAAGGGCGGAAAATATAATTACTACATTCTGGCCAAATATGCAATTATTCTAATCCTGAAAGAAATGAGAGGAAAGTTTTAAGGGACTTGAAGTTATAAAAGTTTTGACCCAATGTTACCTGATTCTATCCTATTCTGAATCTCTATCATCATATAAAGTTTACTGATTGATGGGACTGATAATATTTATCACCCTAAAGGAAAAACTTTTTTTTCTCATTTTATTATTTTGAGAATTGGACTATTTTAGAAAGCAATAAAGCATTTTACCCAGTAGTCTACAGGACTATCTGTACTTTCTGAGGCTGGAGTAAAAAAAGGTGGCATGAAACACAGCAGCAGTATTCTGCCACCTCTGAAAACTGCCCTTCAGTGGTATACTGTTGTCACCAGAGGTGAGCACGTCCTGGCAACCTTGATGTTCACATGCCAGCCACTTGGAAGACTTGGAAAAGGAAGAAAAAAGTAAAAATGTAGAATTGTAACTGATTTAGAAGGGGCACTTCTGAGCTAAAATAGGGTACAGCTAGGGCAATGCAACTGAGGATGAAGTGTCTATAACAGGATTGAGGTAGTATGGCATAGAAATAGAGAGATAAGTAGGAGGAGAAAGAAGTGGTGACCAGGGGGCTATAATTCAATCATGTTGATACCTTGCGCCTCTTTTCAGTGTTGGATCTGAAACAGTTAGGCATTATGCCTTGTGCAGTGGTCATCTTTGAATAGTGCTCCCTTTCAGATAGGGAAATCAGGAATAAACAGGTAAATGAGCCAGGCCACTGTAAAGCAGAGTTTCTAAAACCCATGAGCCACAGAACTCTGGAAAAACTGGTGAGTCTGTTGTGTTAGCACTACAACCAAAAAAATCTCTAATCCCTAGGTAGTAGTTCCTACAGTGAGTTTAACTATGTATCACCTCTAGTTAGCTAGGAGCTGGGAATTGTATGGAAAGATATTGCACTTCCAGGCTGGCTTCACTGAGCTAGGAGAGAACAAAGCTGAAAGAAAGGGACTCCAAACCTGAAAGAGGGAGGGAGACTCGAGTTGGGAAGTAATTGAAACATTCAAACTATGATACATGTGTCCAATGCTTCTTGATTATAATATGGCTTTACTAATATCCTCACTGATAAAATAATCAGAGTAGACTACATGACTTCTCAGGTTTGTTCCATTCCTAAATCTATGATCTTATAATTCAATTAAACTGTTCAACTGTAAATAGGTTAATCTGAGGTCTAAGTTAATGTTAATATGCCGCAGGGACAGGGGCAATATGAACCAAAAAATGAGAAATAACCCTAGATGTGGAAGACTGGAATGGAACAGGCTTATCTCACAAAATGAGTTAAAAACATGTCAGACTACGAAAAAAAAAAAAAGAATGCAAGACCTGCTAATGATGCAACTTTGAATCCTGCCAGGGATGAAATAGCTAATGTTCCAAATATTCCTTTAAGAAAGACATTTACTATTTAAATAATTGAGAGTGTTTGAAGGAAAAGTAAAAGAAAATTAAACTATGAAAACAAACAAACAAACAAAAACCATGTTAGGCTTTTAGAGCTACAAGCATCAAGATGGTCTGGCCTACTCCTACCTGGGGTGTTCTATCACATATCAGAAATGATAGAAACATTAGAAAATCTGTTTACCTTATACAGAATCATAAAGAGTGAAAACAAATCTTTTTGTGAATAAGAATACTCAAAAAAAAACTTAGAGGGAAGAAAGAAATCTTCTATCAGGACTTAAACCTACTAAAGTAAAAACCGATTTACAATCTGAAGAAAATGGATGAAATGGTAAGAAGGCTTTTTTTGTTCATTAGTTAATAACTAAATGACAATTCTAAAATGACATTTAAAATACCAAAGTTGACTTCAATTTTCACAAGCTAATTTGAACTGGTGAATCCTCCACAACCACCTGAATGAGAGAGGGCAAGATAATAGAATGACTACTTTGCCTATTCAAGTTTGTCTTCATATGTCTATTATAAGTACTTTATGTGAGTACTGAAAAAATGCACAATTGCATTAGGATCAACTTTAAGTGAACATCTAATATAACTGTTTTCTTATTCTTATTAAGTTTCTAAAGCTCTAAATCTGATCACAAAAAAAAATCTAAAAACAAACATTACTTAGCACCCTTCCAATTTTCCAAATAAAATATATATAAATTTGGGTAACTATGCAATCAATGAAACTTCAAAAATATACTTTAAACTCTTTTGAAAAGCACTGCATGTAATTCTTTACAATTACTACTAGGAGAGCTAATCTTATTAATTCAGAAATCTGCCAGAACAAACATAAAAACAAAAGCTAACTCCCTAAAGAAGTTAAGGTGTTATTTAGTCCTAGTGCTAAGCTTATAGAACAGTGTGCTTCTTGTCCTATAAGTATGGCTTGCCAATCAACTAATGAGTCAGGGCTGTCAATATTGTTTAATTACTGGCTTTGTAATACAGCAATAGGAGACCATAAATTAAGAAGTTGTATAAATTATCTGAAGAGGGCAAACTGTTTTAATTATAGTTTTAAATGCTAAAGAAGTGAACGAGAAACAAAAAAGATTTAAGAAGAATGCTTCTATCTTTTGTTTCTACAGCATTTATCCTAGAGGTTGAACACAGAAACAAACTGGGTACGATGCTACTAGCGAAAAGAAAATATACTGCTCTTTTTTGGGAGAAAGTTGTTTTAATCAATTTAGGTATATATAGGTATATATATATGTATCTATCTATCTATCTATCTATCTATATATATATATATGTATGTACTAAACTTTCTCTGTAAGTGTATGAATGGCATCTAATGACCTTAAAACCTCGTTATGCCTTCAAAACTTTTCCTTTTAAATAAACACAGGAGATCCTATCCCATCCTCTAATTGTGCTAAGTTTAAGTACTTATTGAACTACATTCCTACACATTTTAAAGTTCTAAAGCCATGTCTCTAATTTTAGTATGTTTTACTTTTAAGTCTGTTCTATCAGATAGTAAATATGCAATGAATAAGGAACTGATACCTAGGTAATCAGTCCCCCAACTTACCAACTAGTTACATTTTAAAAGTGGACTGATAAATCATGTTTAAAACCCAAAGTATTAAATCAAAGAATGATATTAAGTTTTTCAGCAATAGATTTACTTCTGTAATATCTTCAGTAGATTTACAAAATATTGAGACAGCACTGTAATTATGGTACTTTAGAATTTTACCACCTGGAATTTTACCATGGGTGGTAAAAGGTGGGAAAAGGTGTTAAGCCTTGCCAGTAATTCCACTCCTCCACTCCCCTCACAACCCCTCTGGATGCTTTTTAGTCTAGGCAATCTTCTGGTCCCCCTTTATCTCCTGCTCTGAGGAATTCTAAGAATGGCCTGCCCATCCCTAAAGCAAAACAGTACTTTGCAGAGTGGACAGCTTTTTCCCCCCACAGTGGCTGCTAACAACAAAGGGAAATGGGAAGGGTACAAAAAAGCCTATGGGTGAAGTAGATGTTTGAGAATGTGTTTTTAAAAAAATTTGTATTTTTTGACATTTGTATTTCAGTGTAATTGATTGCCTTTTTAATCTATGTATTTTATCTTATGCACTTAAAAACATCATTTTAAAAGAAAGGTTCGTAAATTTCACCGGCTTGCCAATGGGGGACTTGATCTAAAAAGGTCTAAACTGGACTAATGTAAGATTTATCCACATTTCCAGTGAACACCCAGATGCTGAAATTTCTTGGGGCATTTCCTTAGAGGAGAGCTAGGAGAGACCAGCAAGTGGAGGCTGAAGGAGTGGATAGAATCCTTTCCCCTTCCTTTTCCACTGGCCACTATCAGTTCTGCCTCTGACCTTACTAGGGGAAATCAGAAAGAGGGTTGAAAGATTCTAGCACTAACAAGACCTATAGTTTCTAGAGTCAGAGGGAAAAGGAGTAAAAACAGATGGGAGAGAAAGGGAAGCTCCTGGAGCCACCCAGGCTAAAGTGAATGAAGCAAACTGGATAGGCACATTCCTATATAAGGAATATACGTAAATGGGTGTATATAAACAATTTTATCTTATGGAGAATCTCAAAGAAAAGAATCAGAAATTAACTTTGAGCAATATAAATCCATTTTTAGCATTCTTCATTATTGTTAATTATCAACATTAAGTACCTGATCCAAGAGATCTTCTACCTTCTTCTGCCATCCATCTCGGGCAGCATTCTTTTCTCGTTCTTTTAGCTGCAAAAGTTGAGTCATTGCTGATTTTTTATCCTCTTCATGTTGAAGTCTTAACTCTTCTCGGAGCTTAGAACACTCTTGTCTAGAAAGGAGACAAATTACTTAGCAAGTGAATAGATGAATACGAAGTACTTGGCAAATGGAATTACTATTCTCAAATATGCAATTTATCAATATGCTTATTTAAAAAAGAAAACAATCACAAAAACTTGTTCACAGTCACAAATAATCCACAGATGTGCAAAAGATAGACTTCAGACCTTCATCCTGATGCTGTTATTGTCCAACTTACTGATATGTTATAAATCTAGTGTGAGAATGGTGAGCACAGAGGGCTCCCAGTCAGTTGATCTAAATTCATTTCCCAAGGAAAAGAAGCTAAGATAATGGCAGTAGAACACAGTTACGGTAAAATAAGAAAAATATGAACTAGGTCCAACAGAGTATTAAGGAAGAAGTGGTAAGATGGGGCTTCAAGGCCACTAGTGAAAGAAAAGAGAATGTGGAGAAAGTATGGACATCACGTTCTCAAATTGGTAGAGGGGAAAGATAAAGGTGGCAGGGCAGGGAAATATAAAAGTTGCTGGCAAAAGTTATGACTGGCAGAATTTACTGTGTTATACACTACCATGAACATCTCATTAGTAATCACCAAAGGCTCACTAAAGTTTTGGGGAATGCATTAATTAGAAGGTAAAAGAAAATAAAGTACATAGGTTATTTTTTAATATTCAATCACTATGTAAACTATTGCCGTGGATAAAAAGGTTATGAAAACTTAAAGAGAGGACTGTATTTCCATTATATTTCTTCTTTTCCTCTGGATATAAAGGTGAACTGGAAGATAATCAATGAGTAAAGGGATGCATTTCCTATCTAATAGCTGCACACCCTCTGTTCTGAGAGAACTACATGTCCTCTCTTCTAGAGAATGGTATAGAGAGATAACTATTAATACCCAGGCTATAATTATCAATAAGCATAGCCCTAAAGAAATTATTTATAAATTGGCAGACAAGATGCCAAGGCAAAAACTGTTACCACCAAAGCTGTGACTTACTATAGTGGTCTATTCAGACCATCTTAAATATAGGCCCCTACCAATAAAATGAAATCTATATAAGAAAAACCCCACATACATACTTATATACACTGAAAAATAACAGAAAATTATAATACAAAACTATTTATTGTGATTTTTAATGTTTTGATTTTAATAAACATATTATATATAATATAAAAATACTTTTTTGATCACTTTTCTACATGTCACTTTGCTATTCTCTTTTGTCTGATTTTCACTAATATCTTGTCTTCATTGAGATCCACATTCAGGTTTTAAACATAAGCCATATTTGGGAGAAAAATGCAAGTCTGTATTTGAAACAATATAATGTATTACAGTACTTTCTGCAGGAACTGTATGTCTTTGTACCTACCCTATTTATTCACATGCCTATGTCTTTACAAATTCAATTTTTGACAAAGGAAAACTGTATGAGAAATTTTTTTTACCATGTCTTAGTAATTTTTACATTAAAAGATTAAATTTTTTTTTAAAGTTAAAGGAAACGCACCTAAGATTTTCAGTCCATTTTATTTCTAAGTCTTGGGCCATTTTGTCCACTTTGCACTTCTCATCTTCCCTCATGGTAGCAAGCAATGCCTTATGCTGCTGTCTTTCTTGCTGTAGTTCTCTCTGAAAAACAAAATCTTTATAATATGCATCAAAAAGTAAAAGCTGGATATTTTAAATCTTCACTTCAAATAATTACTTTATGTAAAATGAACAGTGTCTACAATTTCTACTAACCTGACAGGTTTTCAAGATTTTATGATAACAACGATGACACAAATTTTAAAACTTTCCCAAAACTATACTAACAGTATCATTTTAAAATAGATATAATTTGAGATTTTAATGATTCCAAGATGCTCCCTAAAATAAAATCTCATCTTAGTGAGGTGAAATTATGGTCTATCACAATTTTCAAATAAAAACTGCACATAACCCAAAAAGCAACAAAGAGACCGAACTGTCTGCATGACAAGAACATAGCAAGCTGACAATAACAATCTGTACAAGAAGTGGCGTAAGTGATACCAATCAGGCGATTTATGATCAGAAAAGGAGGTGGCCTGGCCATACAGTAAGAGTAAGGGATAAGAGATGGTCTGCCCATACGTTGTACTGGTACCAACATAATTTAAAGAATTTAGGGGACATGTTATCCTTTGGGTAGACTCTTTTTTGGATTTACAGTGGGATATGGATAAGTCAACAAAGTAGAGAAAGTATACCTGATTTATGATTACAACCACAGATGAGGGAGGCACACACATTTATTATATCACAGCGCTATTCGAATACTGCAGCATTTTTAAGCCAATATAATTAGATCCTAAATGACAATACTAATTTCAAACTTTTTTCTATTATGGATTATTCAATAATAATTATTTAATAATTCAGTGATATTGCAATATTCTGTTCAAATGTGATACAGTATTCTTCAACTCAAAAATACATTATTTCAAAGAAAGCTTACAAGTGTTATCTTTTAGATTCTCAGATCTTAGTCAAGATATAAATACTGTGATATTATAACCTAATGACAAATAATCAAGGTAATTATCAAGGTTCGAAGCAACTAACCAAACACTTTTTATAAATTATAAATTATTTGTCACAGTCCCGGTATTATAATATAGTGAAGTGCTACTTTTCAACAGCAACTGAGACAGCTATTTCTACATTGGCATCAATATACTAAGGTTCTTTACAACACTACAAGTAGAAGGGTAGTACAGTATTTCAAATCCCATGTCTGATACTTCCTAGTTGTGTGACCTTGGTGGCAAATCACATAAGCATTTGAGTCTTGCTCGCCTCTAAAATGGCAATAAAAATATCTATAGTATGTATATCAAAGAATTGTTGTTAGGATCAAATAAAGTAACATGCAAAGTGGTTTGTAAACCTGAAAGCTTTTACAGCTGTCAACTAAAAAAAAATTCCTACTAGTATCGAGTATCGATTGATAATTCAAATGCTAGTTAGTTGTTAAAAACCCTGATGGCAACTTCTGGGGATTCTGAGGTATGAGGCGGTAGGGACTTCACAAGGATCACTCTTACCATATTTGGTTCCCCTACTTACTATCTTGTGATAGGCTTCTCAACCTTTTCAAAGTATATTTAGAAAATGAAATTTATCTCACTCAGTGATTCATTATCTCTTAACAGTTATGAGGGACACGTATCTCTCCTAAGTGCGTAGCAGAGAGCACCTTGCAAAAAGGTTGTAATTTTGTTCCAACTTGAATTGTTTGGGAAAGGTTAGTCAATTCAGCAAACACTTTGATACAGTACAAAGGTCAGAACAGGGGGTAGGACACCTACTTTATAAAATTAAAAACCAGAAGAGATTATAGAGAATCATCTAATGCAATTTGCTCATCATACAGTGAGAAAAACGTAGCTTCCCAGGGCTAAGTGATTTGCTCAAGGATTCATATCTACAACAAAATTACCATCTCATTCTAAATTATTTTATAATGGCTTTAACACAGTTGCTAATATCACGTAAATTCTCTCCTTTACATGTTTTAGAGGTTTCACCAATTATTTGATTTAAAGAAAGGAAAAGAATCTTTAACTTTGAATCTCCACTATCCTCCTTCGCCCTAGCCCACAATCTCTGTTGTCAACCTAAGACATTATCTTAATGATCTAAAAATTGAAAAAAAGAAAGTAAAGAAGAAGTTCAGATCTTTGCTTTACTTCTGCCACCAGAAACAGGACCACCAGGGTTAGAAGGGATAACGTAAAGGTGAGGAAGTTTGAGAAAAGGGGACCTATGGAAAAGAAGAATTACCTATTTTTCCTTAATCTTTTAGATTTCTACTTGACAGAGAATTGAGGGCCCTGTATTTTTTTTAAAGCTGCACTCAATTAATTTTTTAAAAGTATTAAAATGAATGCCTACAATATGCACACTACACGGTGGAACCTTGTACTGATGTTCAATGAACTGTTTAAAAAAGGTTTAAAATTAGAAATGTGGGCTTTTTTCTCCAGATCTGTGATTTAATTAGTGGACGGATTGATAGTTTGTCTTGTTGGCAATTTATAATTGTCAAAGAAGTTACTGACTTGCCCATGGTCACATAGACAGTTATGTCAGAATGGTTTGAATTCTATTTCTCTATCACTGAACTTGAACCATGCATGGATTATGAAATTACCTCAAGATTTACTAATGAGTCTGTGGTTTCTCTTAGTTTAGCTTTGGTTAAATCCAGTTCATTCTGAAGTTGTCCACGGGAGTCTTGAAGATCAGATATAACCCCTTCTGCAGAACCAAGGCCTTGTTCACTTTTATTTACCAGGTCTTGGAGGCGAGAAACCTGCATAAACACATAGGATATCTTTATTTTTGACAATCAAACAAAAAATAATTGACCACCTTCTTCCTTCAACTACCTTCTTCCAATTATATATAGAGAGGAACTACTTAAATAATAAAATCTTACATATATATACTATTTCAGTTTCAAAAACTTTCATTTTTTTTATTCTCATGGCACTATGAGATATTGGATGTAATATCCAAGAAAGATCCAATTTGTTTCACAAAGACATAGGTCCTACTTTAAGGAGTTAACAAACCATAATTAAGATGAAGTCAAGAACAGCTGACAAATATTTTCACATAACAATATGTATTTTTAAAAAAGTAATTCAAATGAAATTACTAAGCTCACACATGACTCAAATTAACTCTGATATTCCAAAAGTTTTATATATTCAGGACAGAGGAGCTGAATGAACAAAGGTGTTATAAACTATAGTAAGTAGTAACTTCTATGTGTTTGTACATGATTGGCCCCATACAATCCTTAAGTATTGAATTTACACACTTTTAAAAGTAAAGCATAAGTAATTATTCCTGTCTTTAGGAGATTTTCTCTCAACAAAATTAATTTCATTGAACTCTTAGTTTTGACCTGATCTTTCATATTATTCCACTTCCTTATCATGTATCAGTTTCAAGACTTCCATATTTGGTTGGAGGGGGCACTTAGAGGCAAAAATCTATTTTAGTTCAATAATGTGAAGGGATAAAAAAAGTCTACTCATTCAATAAATACATTCTGACAGCTTATTGTATTCACAGCACTGTTCTAGGCGCTGTAGAGAATACAAACTCTTCAAAGGTCTTATCATTTAGGAAGGGAAACAGTTTAAAGTTAAATAACAATATAAGACTTATTAGTTGATATAAATAAAAAGTGTCAAAAGAATGTAGAGGATGGAAAAATCGCTGTGTGTTGTGGTGGTCAGGGACACTTCATGGAGTAATGTAGGCTTGAAGAACAAACAGGATTTGGACAGGTGAACATGTGAAAACAAGGCAAAGATCATTCTAAGCAGAGAGGATGGCACAAGCAAAGGCAAGAACATACATTGTGAATTCTGTGGACAAGACCAGGCCAGTTTGCCTAGTACTTAAGGAAGTAATAGGAGATAAAGTTTCAGTCAGCCTGAGAACCTTAAAGGCACATATATTTGAACTATATCCTGTAGATAATGGAGTAAAAAGTGAAAGTTTTTCATAGAGAGATGAGCGAGTGGAAACCATGTTTATACAAAATTAATCTGGCAGCAATGTGACAATGGATTGAAACAGAAAGATACCAAAAGGCAAGGAGAATAGTTAAGGTGCATATATATATTTAGATATAAACTGGGTTGGTAACTACCTAGGAAGTTACCCTGAGAATGGGAGAAATGTGAGCAACATTATGAAAAAATAATCAACTCTTCCCAGCTAAAACAGATACCTGAATGAAGGCAGATCACCCTATTTCCATATATCTAGAAAAATAAAACCCTCAGGTTTATACCATGCAGAATGGTGAATAAATTCAATGAGAAACTATAGTTAAGTGGCATCTTCCATCTCAAACTGCAGAAAAAAATCAAACCACAAGTCCATGGACCAGGGAAAAAGGAGCCAGAGTCAGCTCCAGAACAGACAGCATGCAAAGTTCAATGCCCAGAGGCAGCAAGAGCAGAAAAGCTCCCCTCAGGAAGTCCTAAGGAGATCAGAAAGTTCCAGACAACTGCAGTGGGCAGTGATTAGCATGCTATCACAGCACTCACATCAGGACATTCCAGACCCACAGGCTCTGAGGCCCTGAATATTTTTTTTTCCTGAGATGCCAGATATGGCCCTTACGAGCAATCCAGGGAGGCCCAACCTTGGGAGGTAGAGGTTGTTAACAAAGGAATCCAGGGCACCAAAACCAAACAAAGTTGAGCACAGGTTTTCTTGTATTAGAAACAAAATCTGCCTTTTAATGTGTTTCATTTATGTCGTGACATGCAGAAGTGACAGGGGATAGCATATATCCAAGGGACAGCATGTGAAGAGACACACTCAGTGTCACAGAAGGTGTAAATAATGGTTCCGAATCACAGTCCACACAGCCTCACATCCTAATAGTGAAAACACGTAATGTTTTATGGAAGGGTATCGATTCTAGTTGTAGTCTGTTATCTTAATCCTCAGAGAGCTTCAAATCTATCCTAGAATATTAACTTAATCTATGTTAAGTCTTTATTGTTCTACTATTCATGAAACTGGTCTAATCTTTCTAGATCTTAGTTATGTTTACAGCCCCTATAACACCTCTCAGGGTGGCATCTGCCGTATAAGCCAGTGCCATTTCTTCTGAAAACTGTCTTTTTAGGGATTTTGAGATATGCGGGAATCTGTGATTTGGTGAAAAAGTTCATGTTCCCCCTATTCATACCTGCCATGATCATATAGATTTTGATATAACCTGCTGAGCCTTTTCATTGCTAGTAAAAATACTGATTAAAAAAAAACTTATTTTATCAGCATTTTCATTTATATTTAAGACAAAGCAAGCAGAAAAATAGCATCATAAGTAGACATGCTGGTTATTTATAATTTTGTATAAGATTAGGATAAAATTTTCTGGTTTTCTTCCAGTACCACCTAATTATTTCTAGCATTTTGCTTGCCTGTTTGCTGGCTGCAGCATTTTGGACTAATGTTTTCAGAGAATATCTGAAAGTAATTTCATAATGAGAGAGCTAAGAATAATAGATAGCACAAGCTGATTCAGTTTCCCTCTAAAATGACATCATTGTTATGCTGTCATACAATGCCACTAGAACAAGAAATCTCTCGCTTTGTCAGGAGCTGGAGGATGGGAGGGGTCTGGATCTCTGATTTCATCAGGTACACAGTCCCTTCAGGGATAGAGATATCTAACATCTGTAAGAGTCTTAGAGAGCTGCCTGGGGCCCTGAGAAGTTAAGAGTCTCAACCTATTAACTAGGACCTAACATATAACACAGAATGATGTAATTGAGGATCCTTGCCTCTTGATTAGCTAGATTGAGTTTGGCTGTCAGTTCTTCCTTCAGTCTTTCCATTTGCTGTTTAAGTTGACTTTTATCTTCTTCCAGTTGTAGTTTTTCTTTTTCATATTGTTCTTCCAGTTCCTTAGAAAAAAGAAAAAATGGGAAAATTATAGTTTAGGCACGTTATGAAGGAACAGGTAATAAAGACGCATTTTACCTTGTTTTATATTTTGACATTATTTTAATTTCTAGAATGATCTTACTCCCAATTTAATACCCTAAGTTCAGAGGTTATATATCTTCAGTGATTCTCTTTCCTGGATTCTTTCCCATCTGCCCACAAGATCTCCCCAATCCTTAAAAACAAAAAAATACCTTTCCTTGAAACGTCTATTCCCACATAGCTCCTGTGCTCTTTTTTCCTCTCTGCTGTCAAATTTCTTGAAAAAAACACTAAATCTAACTCCTCCATTTCCTTACTACCCCTGTTTGTCCACTACCTGATATATGGCTACCACTTTCAACAGTCTATGAAACTGCTCTCTCAAAGGTCACCAATGACCTGATCACAAAATCCAAATACCTTTTTAAAGCTGTCCTCCACTTCCTCCACCTCTCTGTACCATATAACTCTGACTGCCCACCCCCATGTCCCCAACCTCCACCTGTAGAAATATCACAGTTTCCTAGTTCTCCTTATACTTGACTCTTTATAATGGATTTTAAAATAGTAAGTCACACATGCAAACTTTCTTGTACATGGACCTAATTATATGAAATTATACAAACATTTCTTCCTGTTGTCCATTAAAGGGCAGATGGTATCTTTTCCCTTAAGCCAGCTCATTAAATGGAAGTAGATAACTTCCTCAGGAACGTTTCTAGAGTGCTTTCACTCCTTATTTCTTGTTAAAATGCCTAACTGCTCCTTTTTTTGAAAAAAACAATTTCAAACATTTTTTATGTGTGGCACCTTATACCCCCTTACCCTGGAATGCTATTTCAGGGTCAAGTCAACATGTTTATTTATGTCAGCCAGTCAAAATAAATAAAAAGATATTTAATCAAATAGCATAATAAATAAAATGACAAGTAAAAAAAAAATCATCTCCTCCCCACCCCTTGAAACCATGGAACACACTTGGGCAAGAATATATGCAGAGAATACAGATGCCTGGGGAATATGTGCAGAGAGCACTTGTAGGGACACATTTATGTGGCCTAGAGCCACAAGTGAAGAGTACATATGTCAGAAACCTCCATGGCCAGGGCACATATACAGACATGTGACCAGAGTGCTAGCATAGGAATATAGGTAGCCATTATTAAATACATGTAGAGGATATTAACAGCTGCGGTTACTCTCTCCACATCCCCTCCTTCTTGTAGAATCTCTCCTCCACTCAACGTATCAACTTAGGAGTTAAAGACCTTTCCTAATATCCTCTCTCTTGACAACTTGTTAGGTTTTTCTATAAAGATTTTATTTTATATTTATTTTACATTTCTTTCTTACCAGCAGAATGTCAATTCTTGATGTCCAAGACTTTCCCCTTTGCCCTTAGCACTTAGTGGAGGGCATTCCATACAGACAGTCTGCATTTTATAAATGCTTGTTGAATCAAAGGCTTTAAACCTATATAACCAACAAAAGCTGGAGGAATGCCACAAGATTATGACTTTTTATTCTTTTAACTGATTTCTTATTGATCTTGCTACAAAAGTCCTTCCCTGCTCCAATCCATTCTCCACACAGCTACCAAAGTGATTTCTCCAAAGTGCAGGACTATGTCACTTCACTTACCACCACACCCTCCTTGCCCTAATTCAACAAACTCTACTAGCAGAGCCTATACTTTTAGAATCAAATATAAATATCTTTGCTAAATATATTAAATATCTTACTGCTTTCTTAAAAAGGGGGCACTGAATGCAATGAGATCTTTTTTATTCAGTCACCATTATGAACTTTATAATATTCTGTCCTGTAATACTATGACTTTTTGAGGGGCATAAAGTGTTTCCCCTGTACAAATAGCCCTTAATTAAGCTTTTTGAGTTTTTATCTCTTCTATAACTTTTGCATTTACTTTCTGCCAGCTTTCATTTCTTATTGATATCTAGGTGACTACTAGATCTACTTTTCACTCTCATTCTCCTTTATAATACATTTCTTCTAATCTGTTGTAAGCCTGGTAAACATCTGTGCAAACTTGTTAAAATGGTTTATAAATTAAGAGTAATTAGTTTCTTAGTGAAGGCACTGAAGATCTCTCCTGTGAATAAAAAGTATTCATTGTAGCCATACAAGGGTAGGCTTTTTTTTCCTTTAAAGCCCAACTCTTTTCCCCAGTTCCTCAACCCCAGCCATTTTCAAAGCCAGCAATATTAGAATGTAAAGGTAGATAACTTTTTTTTTAAACTTACCATCTGCAGCTTTTTCTTATCCTTATTTGCATTACTGTGGGCAGTCTCAATTGCAACATGGTGCTTCCAAGCTAATTCTTCCAAAGTCTTTGAGTGAGCTTCATTTAATTGTGCTGTTTCCCCTTCCAGTCGAGTCTGCAAGTTTAGTAGTTCTTTCTCATAATATTCTTTTTGAGTCTTCTTTGCTTCATTTATTTTCTATAATTAAAAATATTTAAGTGCCTTTTTAAGTTTTCTCTGCTTCATTTATTTAGAACAAGTAAAAATATTTAAATGAAAATTCACTATTTACTCACTGCTTTTTCATTACCACCAATTTTTGACTATCATGGTATGTAGAGCATTGTAGGGCAGCGAGGTGGTGCAGTGGATAGAGCACCAGTGCAGGAGTCAGGAGGACCTGAGTTCAAATCTCACCTCAGACACTTGACACTCACTACCTGTGTGACCTTGGGCAAGTCACTTAACCCCAACTGCCTCATCCTAGGTCATCTCCAGTCGTCCTGATGAATATCTGGTCACTGGATTCTGATGGCTCTGGAGGAGAAGTGAGGCTGGTGACCTGCACAGCCCTCCCTCCCTCAAAACAAAGTCAAGTGCAAGTCGTGTCATCATTTCTCTGATGGCATGGTCTTCTTAGACAACGAAGGACGAACACACATGTAGAGCACTGTATCAAGTAGTGAAGGGCAATGAGGCTATTCCAGACACACTATCTACTGTCTTAAACATAAATAATAACATGCTCATATGCAAGATTCACAATTCCAGAGTAAGGAAAGGGAAAAGAACCAGTTACATGTTAGGTAACTCTTCTGGACTAAACATAAAAAGCTGCTTCTACATTAAGAGTCCAGGCCATAAATGACCAGTTCTTATCAACACTACTGAGAACAATCTTTGTATGCTGAATCAAGGTGCTAGCCTGCATTGGTAAAGGAAGTTCCCGATTATTCATAAAATCATATCTAAGTCGCTGTATCTTTCAGTTACATAATTTTAGTACCATTTTATGCATAAGCATACCTTACTCCCCTCCCCACCCCCCCATACTCTGTGATCCATTGACACTGATCCTCTTTGCTGTTCCTCACACATAACACTCCATCTCCTGACTCCAAAAGTTTTTGATGGCTGTCTCCCATATCTAAAGATATGGGAGTCTGCCCTTTGGCTTTCTTTAAGTCTAAGTTAAAGCCTTCGCCCCTTTCTATGGGAAGTCCTTTCCAGTTCTCTATATGTCTTGTTTGTACATTGTTGGTTTGCACATTGTCTCCCCTATTAGACTGGGAGTTCCTTGAAAGCAGGGACTCGTTTTGTCCTTTCTTTATATCCCTAGCTTTTTGAGCTGTGCCTGGCACACACTGGGTATCAGTTGACTGACATAGCCTTCTTGATACAATTAACTACATGATTAACTGTGTGAATATCTCACCCATCACCAAAAAAAGAACCCTAGTGAAAAAGGAATCTTTATTTTTGAAACATTTGATTGAAGTGTAAATAGAATACGATTAGCTTTTATATTGCATTTTGATTCCTTTATTACATATATAACATAGTCTCCAAAGTGCTGCACTTTTATAAAACTATAAAAACTATTAGACTCAAATACACTATAGATTTCACAGAGTTGTAGAATGAGGTCAGTCTTTTAATCTTTTCAAAAGAATTCAACAATTATAATTTGCAGAAAGAAAACGGAATCTTTTTGCTTTGGAAAAGAAAGGGCCCCCCCACCTCCTACCATTTCCAGTTCCAGAATCTGCTTTTTCTGTTGTTCATCCAGATTTCGGGTTCTGCTTTCCAAAAAACTTCTTTCTTCTTCAAGCTGGGATACTCTCTCCTTTGCCAACGATTTTTCTGATTCCAGTTCTCTTATTGTAGCCTCCTGTGATATCTGAGTAGCCTGGAGCATTCCAATATGACCTAACCCCCAAAAAACCTTTGTTAAATGATATATTTTGAGTGGCATAATCAGTACTGACTGTATTAAAACTTAGAAGAATACATTTTAGGCCTGTATAAGGAGTTATTTCTACTTTCCTCACTGTAGAAATATTCAGTTTTTTAACATTCACTAGTTACAGAAGCAGAAAATCTATTTGCATATCATTTAAGCTGTTCCTTGAACTTGAAAAACAAGATAGAGAAAAAGTCTAAATACCGGCATTGTCCTAGCTATATGTAGTTAACCCTCTGGAAGCAAATGAGGATAAGAAAAGTTGCCAAAATTATTATTCAGAAGAATCAAGACAGTGATGTGTATGCTGCAACCAGCCTTAACTAGCTTGTGAGAACTGTTCAATTTTTAGTGTGAGCATTTATACCTCAGAAATCAGCAACTGCTACAAATCAAGGCTGGATATATTGTTCTGCTGAATGCCCAGATTTAAGGAAATATAATATTGCAGATTAAACTTAAAAGTGTATGCATCCATTTTTTATTCCCTGGAAGGGTCAAGCTGTTAAATATTTGCCAGCACATGCATCCCTGAGTATGGAGAAGCAGTATGGTGTCTTAGAAAGCTCAATGGACTTAAAGGTCAGAGAAGCTAGGTTCAGTACTACTTCCAACATTTACAAGCCAAGTACTTCTGCCCTGAAGTCCTTGTTCTAATCCTGGCAAATTGCTTAGACCCTATGTGAGTTTCAATTTTCTCACCTACAAAATAAGGCTAATAGTAATTGTAATATCTGTCTCACAAGGCACTTAAAGCTTATAGCATTATATAAATGTGTATTACCACTGCTTCCATTTTTATGGATGAAGAAACAGGCTCAAACAGATTGCATGATTTGCCTATGTTCCCATAGCTGCTAAGTTACTACAGCAAGGATTCGAATCCAGGGTTCACAGCCTCATAGATTTAGAGCTGGAAGTGGCTTCAGACGGCAACTAGTCCAATCCCCTCATTACACACAATGGTAAATCAGGACCAGAGCTGCGATTGAACCCGGGTCCTCTGAATCCAGAGCTGGTCCAACTCCAAGCCCCAGTGTACCTTTATGGCTCTACCAGGCCATTCTGATCTTAGACCTTGATTAAGAAAACCTGGAGCACACAAGGGTGCCAGGAAAAAGTGCAGGAGATCAAGATAGAAGAAGTAGAAAAAATTAAGAATAGAAGAAAAAAGGAAAAAGGGGAAGTTAAATTAAAAGCATACTGCTCTATACCAGATGAAGAAATGAGGGAGGCAGTATTTAACAAGAGGGAAAACACAGAAAAAAACACAGAACTGGAATCACAGGACCTGAGTTTAAAAGCCTGGCACTGCTTTTAACTATCTTTGTAAGTCTTCAGCAAGTCATTCAAGTTTTCTGGACCTCAGATTTCTGTAAAATGAGGGGGTTTGACTAGATGTGGCTTAAGGTAACTTCCAGCTCCAAATCAATGATCCCATGATAGGAAACCTGAAATTTTTTATTGAGCACATTAGAGCACAATAAATTCTAAAAATGAATGAACTATCAAAGAACTGTTTTTATTTCCCACAAAGTAAAAATGCCACTTATGATTTCCTAACTTAAAATACCTTACTTTCTGTAATAAATGCTGTGGATCACCTAGTAGATGGAAACCTCTGTAAGACACTATATTTTGTACAAATATGAATTCAATGATGAACCAGTTAAAATGATGCAATAAATTTATCTGCAGGATCAGATACTAGTATTATTTTCATTACTTTAAATACCTTAAAATCAGTATTATTAAAGTACAAGAACCTTATAATGAGTGTGGTTATATAATATGTTTTTGTACGGTAAGTACATTATCTGGAACTATGTTCCTCAATTATTTTAACAAAAAGTTATTATTTTTAGAAGCATGTATTACCTAAAATCATTTCGAGTTTACCTGAAAATGATACACATTGCTTCAGTAGGACCATCAAAACTCATTCAAATACTCAGATTCTGTATAATTTAAATATAACAAGGAAAGACTAATTTCATTTTGAATTAACGTAAGTATCAGTTTTAGTTTGGTAACATACAAAGAAAAATGATGAGACATACTAGCTTTAAGGACAAGATCTGAAGCTTGTTGTTGTAACCGTTCTCTAGCAGCTGCTAGCTCACTTTCAACCTCCTTATGTTTGCTTAATAAAGTTACCTCTTCTTCTCTGACATCATCTAGCTGTTTTTGAAGAACCTAAGAAGTCAGAAAATATCCATTATTACTAGGTAATCAAGATGCGAAGCTAAATCATCATTAAACTATTCATACTAGCACACTTGTTGGTTAAGTCATGCTTATTTAAATTTAAATTTACAGGTACTGATGATAACAACCTAACTTTTCATAAATCACAAGGTTTCAACATAAAAAAACTATTTTAATCTTTTTGCTTTCACTCAAAAACTGACATTTTCTAAAATAACTGTAAGACAAAACTCTTGAGAATAGTTTTTTACTAGTGCCTATACATATTTAACCTAGATTTCAAAGTCAATAGGTGAAATTCATGTAGTAGCTATAACAATATTACTGCTAACAGTGAGAATGTAATTGTGTAAATTGTGAAAAATAGGCCAGCAAAAATCCAGGAATTAATGGTTTAATTCCATAATCATTAAACTACTTAGGAAGTTGACTTTTCTGTTTTGCTTGTAAACTATCTCATCATAATATTCATTTACATTCTGAAAGCGAAGCTTTATATATGAAAGGTAAGATTTCTAGGAAGTTCTCTCATTAATTTGATAAACTTGCCGAGAACTAAAGCTTTATTTGAACCTTTTGAAAATGCCCTTCGGCACCTTGTTAAAAGTATAAAAAACAAATTATTAATTATCAGACACTAGGACTTCCCTCAGATGAACTGGTTAGCACTTCCTATTGAATAGGTATCTGTGAATGGGACTGTTCAAGATGAGGTGGTAGTCTTAGACTCTTAGAAGGATGTGCTCTTGCAACAATAATTTTCCCTTTAAACTGACACATAAAAGTGAGTCAACAGATTGCTTTTTTCCTTTTCAAGAAACTCAGAAATCAGAAAAGCTATCAGAGAACCTAGGTGAGGGGCAAGGGAAGAGGGAGGAGAGTGGAAGTCTCTACATGTGTACCATCTAAACCAACCCCTCTCCCCACAATGACTGCCTTGGGACAGAGGCACATGGGAGCTACTTGTACATGCTTATACCTTTATAAGATAAGAGACCTGAAAATGGATTTTCCCCTCCCAAGAAAAGGTAGAAGTTGGAACAGTGAAAAATTCTGTTGACTACTTATGGACTATCATGTGTACTTTGAATTTTTTTGTATTTACTTACAGGCACTAGGAATTCTTTGTATTTTCTGCATATTCTGTGGGATAACTAAACTAAAGCCTATCCTACAAGCAGTATGCATTTTTTCACTTGAGTGCTTGTACAGGACCTGAGAACTGTGTTACCCACATTCATGGAAGCTTAGACACAATCTATACAAAAGCCATATTGGGAGTTTCCTAGAGTAGAATCTGGGTAGAGACAAAATGAGTCAAAGGGATATTCATCCTCTGGGGATACTCCCAAGTTAAATTAAGTCTGTGTGAGCCCAGAGTTTGAATACCATGGGACACGGGTTACATGACAAATAATACTTATTTTCACTTACAAAACAAGAAAATGTAAGAGTAATAAAAATAGAAAAAAATGACAGAAATAATCAGATTTCTTCATAAATTTTGTACTTTAGTCTAAATAAAATCAGTTCACTTAAAATATCTGCAGGGAAACAATGGCTCCTGACAAGATTTAATAAAGGTGGAAATTTAAGTCAAGTACATGGTGAATGACTAACCTTTCTTCACTCACCATTTGAACCTCCTTCTGCTTATCTTTTGTTGGGGGTCAAGGTCATTTACATTCAAAGACAAAGAAGATTTTGGGAATTTCAAACCTAGGCTTTTATCACACTATCTATGGCTTTTGTTAGCTAGGTGTGGTGTATCATGGGCTGTGGATATGACTAAAGACTCTTCCATTTGTCCTTATAAGGGAGAGGTGTTCTAGTCACTACACCCTAAAATTGATGCTGTTAAAGTGTTGCAACTCAATATGCCAGCAAATTTTGAAAACTCAACAGTGGCCAGTAGATTGGAAAAGATCAGTTTATCCCAATCCTAAAGGACAATGCCAAAGAACATTCAAATTACCAAACAATGGCAGTCATTTCACATATCAGTAAGGTTATGCTTAAATATGAAGCAACCAGAAAAGCAGGTTAGTTTTTGAAGAGGGAGAAGTGCTAGAGGTCAAACTGTCAACATTTGCTGGATTACGGAGAAAGTAAGGAAGTTCAGAAAAAAAGTCTACTTCTGCCTCATTGACTACACTAAAGCCTTTGACTGTGTGGATCACAACAAAATATGGCAAGTTGTCAAAGAGATGGGAGTACCAGATCATCCTACTTGTCTCCTGAGGAACCTGTATGTGGGCCAAGAATCAACATTTGGAATCAAACATGGAACAACCGACTGGTTTAAGATTATTGTCAACAGAAACGAAACTCTTGGCCTGCGGATGCCAGAGCTGAACAGACAGAGCAAGCAAGGATAATTGCAGAGACTGAGATAGAAGTCTGTTGTCCACAGTGAGGGAAATAGCTTGCAAGCAAAGAGGGGAACTAGACACATGTGCCATTCTCTACCCTCATCCACAGTGGGGGAACCCACTTTAGTGCAGGCAAATTTCTTTTTTTTTTTTTAATTTATTTAGTATTTAATTTTTCCCAATTAAATGTAAAAACAATTAAAATTTATGTTTTAAAACATCTGAGTCACAAATTCTCTCCCTTCCTCCCTCCTGACCATTATTGCCCCATTGAAAAAGAAAGCAATTTAATATGGGTTTTACATGTGAAGTCATGCAAAACATTTCCATAACAGTCACGTTGTGAAAGAAAACAAACCAAAAAAAAAACCTCAAAAAAATAAAGTAAAAAAAGGAGGTTTCAATCTGTATTCAGACACCATCACTTCTTTCTCCAGGGATGGACAGCATTTTTTACCGTTAAGTCTTTCAGAACTGTCTTGGGTCATTGTATTTCTGAGAATAGCTAAGTCATTCAAAGCTCATCATCTTACAATATTGTTATCACTTTGTACACAGTACATTTCACTTTGCATCAGCTAATATGACTCTTTCCAGGTTTTTCTGAGAGCATCCTGCTCATTATTTCTTATAGCACCGTAAGATTCCATCATAAAGTGTGGGCAAATGTCAATGCTTATACTAATGGCTACATGGTGTGCTACAGTCCCGAGAATAAGGGGTAATGTTAACAATAAGACAAGTTGGATTCATAACCAGAACGTGGATCCAGCAGGTACTTGTCTGAGCTCAGAGAACAGCTGGTGCTGGTCAAAGCATTATAGTAATTATGTGAAACAACTGTGGGATTTTGCTATGGCTGAGTTCATCCATACGGTGAGAGCGAACAATGGTTGTCATGCAAAACTCAGGGCACAGCTTTTGCACGTTGGGCCTCAGCTCTGGAAAACAGGGTGTCTCTTAATAGTATCTTGGCATTAGAAAAGGAGTATGACAAGGTTGTATGTTGTCACCATATTTAATTTTTATGCAGAGTACATCATGTGTAATGCCAGGCTGGAGAAATCAAAAGCCAGAATTAAGGTTAACAGGAGAAATATCAACAATCTCAGATGTGAAGATTAGACCACTCTAATGGCAGAAAGTGAAGAGGAATTAAGAAGCCTCTTGGGGAAGGTGACAAGAGGAGAGAGTCAAAGCTGGCTTGAAGCTTAACATCAAAAAACCCAAGATCTTGGCAACTGGTCCCATCACTTCCTGGAAAAAAAGAGGGAGAAGAAATGGAAGCAGTGTATTCTTGGGCTCAAAGATCATTGTTTATGGTAACTTCAGTCATGAAATTAAAAGATGTTTGTTTATTAGAAGGAAAGCTATGACAAATCTGGACAGCTTAGTAAAAAACAGATGCATCAATCTTGTCAACAAAGTTCCACATATCAAAGTTAGGGTTTTTCCAATAACAATGTATGGCTGTGAGAGTTGGACTATAAGGAAAGTTGAGTGTTGCAGAATCGACACTTTCAAAATGTTGTACTAGGAAGACTTTGGAGTCCCTTGGACAGCAAGGAGATCAAATCAGTCAATACTGAAAGAAACTAATTCAGTCTATTCAGGTCAAATACTGAAGCTGAAGCTTAAATACTTTGCCCATAATGAGAAGACGACTCACTGGAAGAGACCCTGATGTTGGGTAAGATTGAAGGGAAAAGGAGACAGCAGAGGATGAGACAGAAGATAGTGTCAAGTAAACAACAAACATGAATCTGAAAAGACTTCAAGAGATAAGTGGAGGACATAAGGTCCTGGCATGCTATGGTCCATGAGGTCATGCAGAGTTGAACATGACTGAACTGAATAACACAACACCCCAGCAGTTGTCAGCTGAGATGATGAGTAAGTGGTTAGAAAGGATAAAAGCCAAGAAGCTAGTAGCAGAGAGTAATGCTCTGTAATGGCCAGAAGAATGAAGAGCCTAGCAGAAAGCTAAAAAGGCCAAGAGAGAGCTGGGTGGCTAGCAGAGAAAACTGTTAGAGAGCAGAAGAGACATTACTCCACACCCAAAAGCAAGCCTAGAGACAGTGATGTGATAACAGCACCCCAAGACACCAGTAACCCTGCAACATTAGAATGGAATTGACCTTTTGTTTATATGTTCAGGCCACAAAATAGATGTGTCACCTTCCATGTATCCTATATTTGTGCCCTTCCACATGTACACCCTAGCCACACATGCTCCTTACACGTATGACCCCATTTGTGATCCTTGTGCATCCCCTCCTCCCAATGACAACACACCTGTTTGTGGGACAGAAATTTTCCAATGAAACTTTTTCTGTCATTTATTTCATTAAAAGTTTTTACTCTAAACCACTGAGTTTTATTCTGAACTAAGTAAGTCATCTAATGGCTTAGTAAAAGCAAACACATCAGTGGTGGTTTGTGGGCTACAGTTTTGAAGAGATGCAGATTTAGTGAGGATCTCGAACCTCTGTTCATTTTTCTGGGGGTTCTGTTCCCAATATGAGTGCCTCAGGTACTCCATATTAAATTCAATAAAACCTTTTAAGTATTAAGACCATAACAGTACTTACCATAACACTGTCTTCTGCCTTCCCAAGTGCTAACTGAAGCTTATGGCATTTTTCATGAAGATTTCCAGTCTGATCCTGTGTCATTTGTAACTCTGTCCTAAGGCTAATTATGGTCTTACGTAAGACTGCTTCCTGATTCTGAAATTCCTTTCTCAGATCTGCTTCTTTTTCTTTGCTAGCATGGAGGCTGTCTGTTGTAAAGTGCTGGGACCGTTTCAAAGTGTCAAGTTCATGTTCATAAAAGGACTGAGCTTTGCTCAGCTTGCCTTCATAATCCTCAATTAGTTTTTTCCTTTCAAGCTTCAGTTCTTCAAGTTTTTTATTTAAACCTTCCACTTCAATTCTGTGCAGTTCTTCCACCTTTTCCTGCCCCTTACTCAATGAGGCACTATGGCACTCCTGAGTCTGAAGAAGTTCTTGGATTTCCTGTATATGTTCAGCTTTCAAGTTAGCCAGAGCCCTCAATTTATCTTTCTCAAACTGTACTTTTAGCTGTGAAAAGCTCTCCAACTTCTCCTCAAACTTCTTTCTGATCTCTTCGACTTCTCTAGCCATTGTTAGTACACGCTGGACATGCTGCGCTTCTGTACAAATGTGCATGTCTTCCATTCTGTGTTTGTAAGCCTCAAACTCAGTCAAAGCCTGATGTTTCATCTTCTTGTGACCTTCCAGCGACTCTTCTAAAACTTGAATCTTCCGTTTAAGGTCTGACTCCTCTGCAAGTTTACTTTTATATTGCAAAATCTTTTCTCTTGTTTCTCCAAGAATTTGTTGAATTTCCTCTTCGTGAGCATCTCTAAGGGCTTGAATTGAAGTTTCATGCTCATCATTTTTAGTGTTCAAAGCATATATTACCTGCATTTTTAAGTGGACAAAGAAGGAGAAATAACTGAGATAAATTGAATTTTTCAAGTTTTTGCCTAATTCTTTTATGGCTTAACATTTTTTCATACCCATATTTAAAAACATTGTCATGTTCACAAATACTTGATATTGCCTCCCTTCCCATCTTCTTCAGATGACTATATCATCCTACTGTATCCTCTTCTCTCTTTTGAATCTTTAACCTCTATCAATGGATATTCCTTACTGCCTTTAAACATATCCAAATAGCCCCCATTCTTAAAAAAGAACCCTTCACTAGAGCACACCCCAAGTTAACGTTCTTTATCACTCCTCCCTCATTCTCATCTACTCTTGATGCCTCCATTTACTCTCTCTCTTCAACCCTTTATCTGACTTTCAACTTTATTTGACTGAGAGTGTAGTTCTTAGTCCTCATCATCCTTGAACTACCTGCTTGCTACATTTCACATGACTGACTTCTCTTTCTCCTTTTGGATGTTTTCTCCTATCTGGTTTTTATGACACTACTACTAATTGTTGAAGTACTACTCCTTCTTACTCTCCTTTATTCATTATAGACACCTCATCCTCTATGAATTTTCAATAAGATTCAGTCCTGAGCAATCTCCTTTCTCTGTCTATACTATTTCTTTTTGTAACCTCGTTAGCCCCCATGGACCTAACGAATTTCTTCGCAGGTGACTCATACACCTACATATGTAGCACCAGTCTCTCCCCTAAGCTTCAATCTCAGATCAACAAGTGCCTATTAGACATTTTAAACTGGTCTTCTCAGGGACATCTTGACACAATTCATTATCTTTCCCTCTCAACCCCTCTTCTTCCAAACTTTCCTATTTACTGAAGACACTACCATCCTTCCAGTGTTGCAGGTATTACCCTCACTATCCCTGACCCCACATATCCAATAAGTTGCTAAACCTTGTCATTTTTATCTCTATAATATCTCTTGAAAGCCTTCTATCCACTCATATAGTCACTACCTTAATGAAGACCTTAGGATTTTTCAACTCGTTATTCTAACAATCTACATGTCTTCATTCCAATCATCTTCCAAATGGAATGATTTTCCTAAAATGAGTATCTGAATATGCAAGCCCTGCTCAATAAACTCCAGGAGTTTCCTAATACATAATCATATATAAATTCTTTTCTCAGGCATTTAAAGTCCTCTGTAAAGTATCTCCAATTTCCTTAAAAAAAAAAAAAAAGCTTTATTGCACATCACATTCCCCTTCACTTACTCTGTGGTCCATATACTGGCCTTTCTGGTAGAATGCAATCCATGCCCTGTCTCTTCACCATGTTGTTCCCTCATACCTGTTCTCTCTTTCCTCATCATTTCCTTTTGGAATACCTAGTCTTAAGACTCAGGTCAAGTGTTACCTTCTACAAAAGGTCCTTCCTGTTTCTTCCTTCCCTGCTGCCAGAGCTACTAGTGCCTTCCCACCTAGATCATCTTATATTTACTTTATTGGTATTTTATTTACTATATTGGTAAAATGTGGTAAATTGGTAAATATATTTACTATATTGGTAAAATGTTGCCCCCTAGATAAAAAGTAAGCAGGGACCATATTTCATTTCTATCACCTGCCTCCATGCTTGTTGCAAAGCTGTTCCCTAGGCCTGGAATGCACTCTCTTTTCACCTCTGCCTCTTGGAATCCTGTGTTTTTTAAAGATTCAACTCACAAGCCATCTGCCCCCCCTCAGAAGTATTTTTTGGTGCCCTACTCTTACACTGAACTGCTTTCCTCTCCAAGGTTACCTTGTCTCTGCTTTGTATATATTTTTTAATATACCATATATGTACATTTTGTCTCCCTTGTCAGATCTTTGTATGGCATTACTTAGCACAGTGCCTGGCACATAGTAGAAATGTAATAAACACATTTGTTGATTAGCTGTCCATCAAAACGAAACAAGAAACTGTACTTCATGAGAAACTTAGTAATCTCATACTGTGGCATTTATAATAGTCATCTGCAAAAGATTCACTACAAAGCTAACTGTAGCCCATGTGTCAACACTGTGATGGATAAGGAAGTAGACAAATTCTACAAAGAACTCGGTAAATGAATCTAAATCGAATCAACATATACTTAATCATGTAACTTCTCAGCTACCGTTTTTTCAAACCAGGCTGATTGCATTTTAGTCATAATACAAGTGGAACCACCCAGAGCTCTAAAAGCTGAACTTTTGCCTTATATAGCCTGGAAACAGGACAAAGTCAATTCCTGGATACTGTGTCCAAACTAAGTTGGGAACATATCTTTCTATCCCTTTTAGCTCCCCTTTATGTGTTGTCTTCTATCTAAAGATAGGAAATGAATAGTTATTGACACAGGAGTCTTTTCTAAATCAGTTGTCTATGTATAGTCAGAACACTGACTTGTTAGAGAAAGGATCAAAATCAACATAAAATTAGAAGAAATCATAAAAATATAATACATTATTATTAAACATAAAATTTGAAAAGCCCATCTTTTAAATATCAGTATTATTGTGGTCATGGTACATGGCTGCAAAACATGGAATTCTATAGTATGTAAATAATTAATATTGTAAAATATGTCAGTACAACTTACTATATGCTTAGAATTCATAAGACATTAAATGTGTCCTTTAAACAAATGGACACTAAACAATGTACTGTAAGAATGAGTAGGTAAAAAATAATACAATAATAAAAATATGTGTACATTTATATAATATTAAATTGTAACTAAAGCAGTCCTTAAAAGAAATTTCTAAAAAAGAGCTCAATTTTTTGATTGAAATCAAACCAGGAAATCAAAATTCCCTAAATAAGAACAAAAATAGATATTCTGAAAACTAAAGTAAATAACAAAATTTAAAATATGACTACTGAACTGTTAAAAAAAAGAGCAAAAAAAATTTCTGAAAACCAAATAAAAGATAATAAAAACAGAAAAAAATCAATTAAGATGAAAAAAGTAGGAATTGTTTTTTTTGAAAAGCCTACTCAAATAGAGAAACTATTAAATAATTTAAGTTGTTTTAAAATGAGAGCCTTTTAAAAGATCCTCAAAACAAAATAAAAAGAAATTTTAAAAATCACCAGAAATGATTATATCCAATTACATGCTAACAAAATAAACTAAATTACATGGATTGATAGTTACAAAAACATAATACACTCAGGCTGGCAGAAGAAATAAAAACTTTAAATAAAAGAATGTTATATGAATTCCTAAAAAAAATCAGATCCATATGGGTTTACAAATGTTTCTAACATTCAATTAACTCCAATACTGCATAATATTAAAAAAAAACCCATCAAAGGTAGAAGGCACCTTATAATACTCCTAACAAGACAAAATATGATGCTGAAACCCCAGGCAGAGAGAGATAAGATAAATTATAGGTCAATATCTGTAATGAAAGATGTAAAAAACTGAATAAAATATTACCAAAAAGACCAAAGCAATGCATTTCAAAAAATTATTCATTCTGACTAGTTATATTTGTAAAACTATGCACATAACAAACCATATTAACAAGAAAAATAAAATATTTTGCCTTATATAGCATGGAAACAAGACTAAGTCTAAGATGTAGAAAAGATCTTTGAGCAAATATAACATGCATGTTAAAAAATACTTAAAAGCATATAACCAAAAGAACCATCACATAATAATGGTATCTAAAACTAAGAGCAAAATGTTACTTTTGGCTTTTTTGGTTTTTTTTTAATTCTGCGGGGGAGAGGGGAAGGCAAGGCAATTGGGGTTAAGTGACTTGCCTGTGGCTACACAGCTCATTAACAGTGGAGTGTCTGAGGCCACATCTGAACTCAGGTCCTCCTGCCTCCAGGGCTGGTGCTCTATTCACTCTATTCACCTAGCTGCCCCAGCTACTTTTGTTTCTAAAGGAAAAATACTAGAAGCCTTTCAAGTAAGAACAGGAGTAAAGCAAGATTCTGTACTGTCATCACTAGTGTTTGAATTCTAGAAATGCTAGCAATGGTGATAAAACAAGGGGGAAAGAAATCAAACAGAAGAAACGCAGGCAAAGAGGAGGCAATGATATCTCTATTTGTAGATGGCATGTAGCTTTAATTAAGGAATACTAGATATTCAATGAAAATATAAATTTATACTAACTTTACTAAAGTAGCAGGATATAAAATAAACTCATTAAAATCAGCCTCTAGATATATTAATAATGAAACCTAGCAGGAAGAGACAGAAAACAAAATTGCACTCATATTGACTGTCAATCCTTGGAACACGCTTGGCCCCCTACCTTGCTCTGACCAGCAGTTTCTAACTACCTCTAGGAATACTCCTCCACTCCCCACACTTCAGCAGTTTCTAACTACTCCTGCTCTTGGACATTTCTGCAACTTTGCTTTTGTAACCCCTCAAGACTTTTTTCCTGCAGCATGGCTGTTCTATGTATCCCAACTACATGCCTTCCTTCTGTTTTCCATGACTATGTCCCATAAGAATCCTCTTCTTTTCCTTTCTCCCCAAGCATCCCTAAGGCAGCATGTTGCCCTGAATTGCAGTTCCTCAACTCTGAATAAACGTCTCCCTTTATTTTACTTGGTGTGAGTTTTTCCATGTTGACAACTACAAAACACATAAAATATCTGGTAGTTAACTTATCAAGATACCTTCAGGACTATATGAATATACAAAATACTTTTAGAGAAATGAAGAAATAGAAATGAAATATATTTGTTCATAGTACTGATCAAATAAATATAAAAACAAAAAAGTTATTAAATGGACACACTAGGGAAGCAAGAATCAAAAGCAAATGAGTAAGAAATTTATCAGAAATGATAAAATAACTTAAATAATAATTCAATAAATTCAATAAAAATAATAAAACTAGTTTAAAAGAAAATTTGGAAAGATGTTCAAAATAATCAGTCACCCCCAGAGCATTTAAAGATGAAAATGGGAAGAGGACTTCAAACAAGTCAATTCACAGTTTATAGTAAATGTGAAACAAAAGATACAATTCCACAGCAAAGTAAAAAACAATTACAGAGTGTAGAAATAGACAACTCTTTCCACTTCTAGAAATATTAAGAAAGCATTTAAAAATTTTCCTAGTTTGAAGCCTTAAAATCTTAATCCTTTTTTCAATCCTAAAACAGTATCTGTTCCCCTCTCTCTAAATCATTCCTGGAAGAGCTCTTTCTTTCAGAGAGGAGCTGAATGATTTAGGATCTAAAGATTCCCTAAAGGGGTACGTCACACTGCCACAAGAAATAGCAGTCTGTTCCAACAGATCTAGAGAGAAGAAGAAAAGGCACCTCAGCATAACCAGAAGCCTTTTTCTTTCTCTGCTCCCCTGCCCACTTCTTCTTTTGAGGTGGGGAGGGCATGGGAGAGGAAAAGAGCAGATTCCTTGTTCGTAATTGACGGAATCTGAGCAAATTTGAATCCTTTAGCTTCTTTTTCTTTTGCCATCTTGCTGTATTTGCAATTCACTAATCCATAAATTCGTGATTCCGAATGAGCTTTAATTCAGCTCTTTAGTTAATACTGATTATTTTATCCCATTTGTCCTTCATAGTTAAACAGGATACTAGGTTGATTTAAATTCCAAATATGATCCATAAAATGAAGAAAATCTGAAGGACTATAAATGTGCTAATCATCATTTATTGAAAAATCTGAAGGAATATACATGTGTTAATTATCATTTATTTAAATGTTTCCTTAGGTAAAAGTAAGTAGAAACTTATTAAGAGTCCTCATTGTTATTAGGTAATATTTGAACATAACTCAATAAATGCTTATCAATAAACAAGTATGTTCGATGCAAAATAATTATTCTATATACAGTGCTTCTTAAACTGTGCATGAGATTACCCACAGGTTTACAAAGTGCTGAAGGGGTTGCAAGTGGAATAGTTTTAAGAAGTCCTCTAAACTATATCTTAATTATACTTTTGCTATTGTATGCCATAAAAATAACTGAAATAGTATTACTAAGCTTTAGATCAAGAATTAGCACCTAAAGAAAAGTTCAACACTATAAGTAATGCCCAATTTAAGGATTCCTAACATACCAATACACAAAATTACAAAATACATAAATTAAAAGGGGCATACAATTAAGATGCTCTGCTACCTGACTAATGGTATCCTCATTATGACTTCATGACCCAAGTATCTGGGTTTCCCAATAGTATGGCAATCAGAGAAAGAGCATTTTCTGCTCAGTAACTCATTTTATAAAATTGTTCAAAAAATATTTCATTAAAATAGACAATTATAACTATTTCCTTGTATTATTAATTACAGAAATTATTAAAAAAAAGGTTGCACAATTAGAACAAGATTTTAAGAAATATAAGCATCTACGTATCATTTAGCAACTTTAGGCCAGGTATTGAGAAACTCCCTTATCTTACTGTCCTGGCAACAAACTAGATTATCCCCCATAGGTCTTCCTTTCCCAAAATCTCTAACAAAGAAATGGTCATCCTTATCATCAAAGACAGGCTCTTAAATTGTACCCTTGATCTCATCCCATTTCCTCTGGGAGCCTGCCCTATCCTTTTCTTATGTCTCATCTTTGTTTCTTTCTTATCTATTTGCTCTTTCTCCACTTTGCTCCAACTATTCAACAAGGGGACCTGCTGACAGGTGAGGTTTAGGATGAGAAAAATTCTTATCAATTTTAAGGGCATGCAAATTCTTAGGAAGAGTTTTCTGAACTTGCTATTTCTACTTCCTGATCTCCCATTTTTTCACCCTTTACAACTTCGGCTTGTTTCTCTACCAATATACTGACAGTTATCTTCTAAGGTTTAGCAGGGCATGATGTCTTAATCACTTATTCCAATCACTTTTTTTGTCTTTATCTTCCTTGATCTGTGTTTCAAATCTGATGGCTCTGATCACCATATCTCCCCATCCACCTCCTTTCTTTTCAGTTTTCTCCTCCTATCTAACTGATCCTTTAACATCCATTCCCTTTCTCTTCCCTTATATGATCACCCCTCCTATTCCAGATCTTTATTACCCCGTACCTAGACTATTAAAATAGTCTTCCTTTGCTTCCTGTCTCTGCTGCCCAATTTATTCTGCATGCAACTGCCAAAATCATCTTTCTAATGTACAATTGGGCCATGTTCTCGAAAAGTTTCAGTGGTTCCCTATTGTCTTCAGGATAAAATATAGTCTTTAGTCTGGTGTTCTGATCCCTGACAGTCCGGTTCCAATCACACCACCTTTCAAACCCCTACTTGATATACCTTACATTTTAGTCAAATTGGACTATGAGCTACCCCTTGAACTAGACATCTATCCCATCCTTCAATCTCTGCGTATTCACAGAAGTAGTCTCTCATGCCTTTACAACAGATACAGTAATTACGAAAATGTCATTTCCCAGGATACCTCTGCTTAAGTGCAAACATTCACTGGAGAAGAGAAAGAACTCCATTTACCATAACATGACTTCTATCTGGAGTCAACCAAAGAACCCAGGGGATCACCTAATTAAATAGAGGCTAAAGGTAACCATTATAAAGATAGAATCTGAAGCTGTACACTAGACCCCATGTGAATCAAAACTGGTTACTCAGCCTTGTATGTTAAACATCATTACCAGCATTCCTTAAATTGTGACAAACAGCATCTAAAAACTGCACTGTCTACATTATCTTCTTGTACAGAATATTATTTTCCTGCACTTAGTAATAGCTTGCAATCCAGACTAACTGACCTTTTATTTTACTTCTTCATTTTATGTCATCAATACTAGTTTTGGAAGTTGCTTGTAATCAGAGTTCATGGGCTGAAAGGGAAAACCTGTCAGTTCAACAGCTCTCCCTATAGATGCGTGTAATAAAAACAAACTGTCTCTGACTGACATTATGCAAAACAGGGAGTGAAGCTTGTTTCTTCCACATCACCTACATCTGTCAGAATCATTTTCTTCCTTTGGAGCTCGGGTTAGGTACTGTCTACCTCTGCGAAGCTTTTCCTGGTCCCTCAATTATTAGGATTCTTACCCTCTTCAAACTTCCCTATATTTATCCGTATTTATAGCCTATACAATTCTCTTCATTAAGATGATCTATTGAACATTTTAAATGGTAATTTTATTTGCTGCTTCATAACTTTTCTCAATTACTAATTAATGTAATCCTGGTTTTCACCCATGCTTTCTTTCATTCTATTTTGAATCTTTACAATCAACAAGTTCCTTGAAGTATCTTCCAGCTCTGGCTCTCTGCCCAGTTTAGAGTAAAAAAAAAAAACCCCCAAACCCCTGTTAGCATTTTCTCAAGCTTCCAGAAGCTTCTGTGAAACCTACAAATAGTCCATTCACTCTGCCTCATTAGTGTAGAGCTAATGAAAGAGGTAGCTTTGGCTGAACTTCCTAGAATTCTAGAAGTGCCCTTCCTTTCCTTCTACTCTCCTGTGCTTCAATTGTGAAGGTGAATAAAGGAAAGAAGCAGCAGAGGTAAGTGATCGCAATGCTGCGTAAATCTATTGCTTAATATCTACCCATAATCACTAGTTTTTCTCACAACTAGTTTCTAGTCTTTTTTTTTTTTTTGGAAAATTTCTCTATACACTCTTCCTTTTTAATCAATAGAACTAAAAAAAAATATTCCAATAGCAAATGGTGGTTCCCTTAAAAAGTGCTATAGATTACTTTCTATAACTTACTGTCTCTGAGTTTCCAAGTTACCTTTTTTTAGCTTTTCAGAGCACAACTTTAAGAAACACAGAAACCTCTCTCTGAATTTCTACACTACTTCATTTTACAAACATTACATGGCACTTATACACTATTGTGTTAGTTACTTATTAGTCTATGTATACCCTCACCCACCGCATCAGACTGTATGCTCCTTTGATATACCATGGATCACTCAAAACACAACACACATATATAGCAAATACTCAATAAATACATACTAGTTAAGTAAATGAATTAGTAGCAAGTTTTTTAAAATACATACACACACACACACACACACATATATAAATGAAGTGGTCACACCACAGGCAGAAAACCTACCAATAACCCTTGTGGAGATGATAAAGAAATTTATGGATTTTACAGAGGAGTTGTAAAAAAAAAAAAAAAAAAAGATTTGAACATTAAAGGACAAGCTAAGCAATTATTTCTGACTTTGGAATTCCTGACAAACTAAACATCTTAAGGAATCTGGGATTCATTATGTAATGGCAGTGATTGAGAAGGTAATACTTTTGGATATGTGTATGTATACATATACATGTATATGTGTGTGCATACACATACCCCTTCATGTCCAATAAATTGCTAATCTTGCCATGTCCACTGTCTCCTATCTGTCTGACTAACCCTTTTATGATAACTCTTCTACTCAAACAAACATCACTTTTCACTTGAACTATGACTCCTAATTGATTGCCCTGGCTCAAGTCTCTCCCCTTTCCAAGCCATCATTCTCTTCACAGCTACCAATGTGATTTTTTTCTAAGCAGAGGTCTGAGTTGATACCTCTTCAGACTCCAGTGACTCCACATTAATTCTAGGGTCAAATATAAATTTCAATCTTAGCATTGTAAGCCCTATACAATCTACCTCCTTCTTATCATCATTTTATATTCAATACACATTCTTCAATACAACCATACATGGACTCCCCTCCCCCTCACTCCTGGAATGCACTCTCTTCTTGCCTCTGTTTCCTAGAATCCTTAGTTATTTAAGCTCAGCTCAAGTGCCTTAATGCATGAAGTCTTTTTCCAATCCTCAGAGATGCTACCACTACCCCCCTCAAAAAAAAAAATCCTACCCTACATTTATTTCTTTCCTTCTTCCCCATATTTAGGGAGACCGTATTTACATACATGTAAAGTATGTACATATGTACTTACATATGTAAATGTAGTCCTCTTACTATATCAGAAGTTCCCAGAAATCAGGGAACATTTGCTTTTTTATCCTCCATTCCTAGAAGGTACATAATAAATGCTTAAAAAAATTTTTTAATTATCTCTAATATATTATTTTTATACATGAATACTGGAATACTTGTTGACACTACTAACTATGAAGTTATTAAAGTACTAATTTTGTCATTTTGAGACATGAAAAAAGGGACAGATTCAGAGAACCCTAAGAAGACCTGTAAGAACTGATACAGACTGAAGTAAGCGGAATCAGAATAATTTATATTATAATACTGTAAAAATGAACAGCTTGGAAAGACTTTAAAAACTCTGATCAATTCAACAACCAACCATGATTCCGAGTACAAATGAAGATTAATATTCACTTCCTGGCAAAAACGGGTGATAGACTCAAGAGTACAGAATCAGACATAAACTTTTGGACATGTCCAATGTGGGAATTGTTGTTAATTGACTATGGATAGTTATTACAAGGGCTTTGTTTTTCTTATTTCTTTTTCCAAAAAGGTGAGGGAAGAGAGGAAGTTTGGAGGAAAAATAAATGATTACTGGAAAAAAGGAAAATAAAAGTTACATTAAAAGCATATCTATATCTATATATCCTCTGAGCACATGATATGCCAATAAAGTACCACTAAAGCTTCCTTCTCAGAAACAGTGAGTACATGACCTTTATTCTCACCAGTTTTGATTCTAAACAAATAACACTGGCTTAGTTTTATGGCCTACAGAACTGTTACCCAATGTATGACAGATGGCACTGTCAGATTAGTCCTTAGGGAAAATTCTTAATGAATATTAAATATTATGGAAATAGCTCTAAATGATGCCAATAACCTGAATAAGTCACTCGTACGCTATCTAATGTTATGCCTTGCATTTTATCACTACTATATTTTTTACCTGAAAATTAAAAACATAGCAAAATGTGCTGCTATTATAAGGATGTGCTAGAAGATCATATATTTTAAGCTGTTTTTCTATTACAGATGGCAGATTTGCATTGACCCAGCCCTATTCTCTCAATCTGTTCCCTTGTGATCAACAACATACATTTATAAGACATTTGGCCTGGGTTAGATGTACAATCTGTAGCCATGGAAAGTAAGTTAAATGGCCTATATAGAGCCTGAATGGAGGCCGTTGGCCTCATTAGCAAAGTACTGTAAGCCACGGAGCTGAATAGTAAGAATTAATGAAGAAAAGGGAAACAATACATGTTAGTAACAAAAAAATGTTATTTGGTCCTACAAATCTTCAAAAAATATACATGTACATGTACACACATACACACACAAAATTAAATCCTAAGCTGCAAAAGAACTATGTGATTTGCAATGTTGTAATGTATTAGGAAGTAAGACAGCAACCCATGTTAGAGGCTAACCATAGATCAGACTATTACTATATAGAGAGCATTAAATCCTAAAGCTGGAAGGCATCTTAGAAGTTAATCTAATCTCTTATCCATTATTTTGAGCAAACCTAAGTTGACTTTTAGCACACCTGAATCCATGTAGCAATCCATCTATTTACACTTGGATTCTACTATATTTATTTTAGAATTAGATCAAAGGTCGTAAAAACTTTTAGATGCAATGAACATTTCAGAGAAGGAAATCAAAACTATCGATAGCCATATGGGAAAAAAGGTTGCAAAACTTTGATAATTAGATAAATGCCAATTAACAGCTCTGAGGAACGACTTCACACCCATCAGATTGGGAGAGTTGGCAGAAAGGGAAAGTGACAAATGTTGGAAGGGTTATGGGAAAACAGGTACACTATTCAGTGGATTTTTATACCTCCTTTTCTTGTGCTGGGGAGGACGGTATGGGGCCTGGATGTCAGCTTGCTGCACCCAGGACACAGGGCCCTGCCATTGACCTGTGTTGGAGCTCAGGAGCTTCCTGGGCTGAAACCTGCTGCTGGCTTGCCTGGACACCACCTACACTAGACTGCACTTACCTTTTACTGTGTGAGAAGTACCTTTCCTGCCAACCTACTAAGTTGTCTTGGGTTAGAAAATTGTTTAACCCCATCCTTCTGTTGGTTCTGCTGCTCTAAAATTCGTTTTAGGGTGTTATTTTATAGTTCTGGTAGGTAAACTGGGGAGAGTTCAGGTGAGTTTCTGCCTTATTCTATTCTCCTGGCTCTACGCCTCCAGCACAATGAACAAATTTTAAATGACTCATGATTAACCATTCTATCCAGTTCCAGATGGAAAGCTGGGTGGACTCAGTATGCAAATTGAACGCATTTTCTTTTCTTTTTTTGGACATGGCTCATATGGTTTGTGTGTGTGTGTGTGTGTGTGTGTTTTTTTACTTGACTATATATTCCTAATGAATTTTGTTTCTCTTGCTTTCTAATAGATACAGGTGGGGAAAGGGGCAAGAGAGAATTTTCAACTGAAAATAAAAATATTTTTTTAAAAAAAGGAGAGAAGAATGAACCTGAAACCATTTGCCTCAATTTCTCAGTAAAATATGACTTGACGTCGGGTGGAAGGAACAGAGTTAACAAGAGGCTTGAGGAGAGAAGAAGTTTAGGGCATCCAATGAGCAGAAGAGAAAACCAAATAGAACAGAATAAAATAATAGTCTTGCTTCAGTGAGGACATAGCTGACATTAGGTAATATAAATTTGGAGCAGTCCTAGTCACCACAGTTGGGTAATTTCTTCTACCTCCATCTATTATGAGCATTTGGGTAGGAAAAGAGGAGGCAGGTGGTTAGGGTTTGGTAAGATATGAGTAGTCAAAGGACAAGGGGATGAGGAATTCTGAAGGACAGAATAATGCAGTATTGAACTCCTTAAGAATAGGTTCCAGACTGTGAAGGGAGAAGTGATGATCTTCTTATCAAATCTAAAGAATTCTTCTCAGACATTTTTCTAGAACTCTGCTATACTTTACACTACTGACATATTTCTTTATAAATTTGGAAGACTTTTATATCCTTCTAGATGTAAATGTTTTCCCCTCTTTAACCCAGTTCTGACAGGAATAAGCTTCTAGAACTACCAGCCCTCCATGTCCCTCCTGTCCTCCACTGTAACAGTTCTTCCATTCACACTTCATTTCCATGAGATTATTGCTCCATTTTACCTCTCCCTACATAATTTTATTTTTTAGGATAATTCCATCATGCTCAAGACCAAGCCTTTTATGTATGAACTTTCAAAATACACTAGGTAATGATAACATTCTTAACAGTTACAGATGTTTTCTTATATATGAAGTAAAGATGGATCTTATAAATCTCTTATAATTGGTTTTCCATGTTTACCTTCTTATGTTTCTTCTGATTCTTTAGGTCAAATTTTCTCTTCCATTCTGGTCTTTCCCTCAAAAATACCTGAAAGTCTTTTAATTCATTAAATCTCCATTTCTTTACTTGCAGAATTACACTTAGCTTTGCTAGGTAAACTTATTCTTGGTTACAAATCCAACTCCTTTGTGCCTTAGAACATCATTTAGGCCCTTGGTCTTTTTATGTAGAAACTGCTGAATCTTGTATTATCCTGGCTGTAGATTCACAATATATAAACTGGTTTTTTTCTAGTCACGCTTGTCATCTTCTTATCTCCTTGACCTGGGTGCTTCAAAAAACTTAACTCTCATGTTCCTGTGAGTTTTCCTCTTGGGATTTCCTTCATGTGGTGGGTTTTTTTTAAACTTCTATTTTACCTTCTAGCATAATTTCTTGAAGTATAGTGCCTAGATTCCTTTTTTTATCTTAACTTTCAGGTAGTCCAACAATTGTTATAGTATCTCTCCTCTATCTTTTTTCTAGGTGAGTTGTTTTTGTAATGAGCTGTCTTGCGTTGTCTTCTACTTTTTACCCTTTTGATTCTGTTTTCTTATTTCTTGGTGTCTTATGAAGTCATTACCTTTCCCAATTTCAATTTTCAAGGAGTTATTTTCTTCCGTAAGTTTTTGGACTTCTTTTTCCAATGGCTGACTTTATTTTCAGAACTTTCTTGCATTACTCCTAATATTTTCCCCCTAAATCTCTCATTTGATTTTTAAAGTTCTTTCTAAGCTCTTCAAAAAGAAGAACTCTTTTTGGGCTTGCCACCATTTTACATTTTTTTTTGAAGCTTTAGAAGTATCTGTTTTGAGTTCACTGTCTACTTCTGAGTTTGAACCCTAAACTTTTCTAACACCATAGTAGCTGTTTATGGTCGGGTTCTCTCTCTTATGCTTACTCATTTAGCAGCTTATTCCTTGGCTACTGACTTTATGTTAAAGTTGGGCTCTAATCCAGAGATGTGAGGAATAATGTCTCAGGCTTCAGGCTTTTCATGCTGCTGCTTTCTGACCTCTATCTGGGGGCCTGACCTCAGGTATTCATCTCTGCCCCTGAGCCATGATCAGCACCCCAGCACTGCTGCCACAGCAAAAGCTTTTATTCCCTGCAGTCCCTCCAGTGGCTGCAATCTTCAGCTCAGCCTTCTGCTCTAGAACTAAAAACTAAAACCAAGGACTCTGCTTTCCCATGAGTGATCACAGCAGAAGGCCCCTCTGCCCTCCCTGTGATTGCACTCACCAGTACGTACTGCATTGCACTTTCTCACCCACAGCCATAGCCTGGGCCTGGGCCTGGTCAGAGCACCTGGGCCCCAGGTCCAGCAGCAGCGCAGGGCCCTGCAATCCTCTCTTGATCAACAGTCTGATCTCTACACTGTCTATGAGGTTAAAGTTCCAGGAACTGAGTCTGCAGCAGACACAGCTGTTCTCAAGGCTTGTTGTACCTCAAGGTAGTACCTGCCAGGAAATATCTGTACTTCACGAAGGGCAGATTTTCTCTGTGGAAAGTCAGGTCTTCCCTAATGTCCTCCCAAGCTATCAGGGTGGGCAAATGCTTTGCCCTGACTTTTGGCCATTTCTGACACTCTAAAGTTCACTTGAAAGTTCTAAAGGTGTTATTTTATATTATTTGTGGAGGAATTTGAAAGAGCCAGTAATTTCCCGCCTTATTCTACTATCTTCCCTTTCTTATAGCCTCTTTTTGATAAGAGAACATTTTAGTTTCATTTGAAAACATTCCTTCCCTGACCCTTTGTTTAGTTTTCTCCCCATTCTCCTATTATAGACATTTCCAAATCTTAAGTCTTTAGCTTTTCCTTTTTTAGAAGTTTTATGTCTACTTTTAGTTCTAGTTCTTAGCCGCTAAATCTCTATCTCTAATTATGCTCTCTCTAGAGTTCCATATACCCATACTGTCAACAGAATTTCATTTGAATGAAGTGATAACTTCAAATACAATACAACCAAAATTATTGTAACTGTGAAGTCTGTGAAAACATTTTGTGTGTATTATCTCACTGAAAACTCCTAACAACCTTACTAAGAACTGGTATTTTCTTGTTACTTTTTCCAAAATATCTCCGCTACATTAAAAAGGGGGAAAAGATCCACTTGTATAAAAATATTTACAGCAGCTCTTTTTGCAGTAGTTAAGAATTGCAAATCAAGAGAATACCTATCAATTGGGGAATGGCTAAACAAGCCATGGTATATAATTGCGATGGAATATTATTGTGCTATAAAAAATGACAAGGAGGACGATTTCAGAAAAACTTGGAAAGACTCACACGAACTGATTCAAAGTAAAACAAGCAAAATGTGAATGTTGTACACAGTAACAGCAATACTGTACAATGAAGAACTACGAAATGACTTAGTTATTCTCAGCAACACAACAACCCAAGGCAACCCCAAAGGACTCATGATGAAGCATGCTATCTGCCTCCAGGGAAAGAACTGATACCATCAGAATACAGACTGAATGAAGCATGCTATTGTTCACTTTCTTTTGAGTGTTTTTGTACAAAATGGCTAACATGGAAATTGCACCTATATAAACTATATTGGATTGCTTACCATCTTGGGGAGAAAGGGATAGAATCTGGAACTCAAAACTTAAAAAAAAAGTTAAAAATTTTTTCAACATGTAGCTGGGGAAAATATTATATTAAAAACAAAAAAAAAACCCCAAATTGTCTCTTACATCTTTTCCTTCCTCTTCATGCCCACTGACACCACACTAAATCTAGTTCTCCACTTCACACTTGTACTATAACTACCATAAGTGCATGGATATGATTTGTGTAATGTTATGGGTTCCTAAGAACCAAAACTGAATATTACTCAAAGGGCAAAGAAAAAACACATAGGGGATATGGGCAGCTAAAACAAGGAGATGAACAAACAAGTGAACAAAAACAAAAGAACTACGAAGAAGAATTTAAGTGAAGATATTACCAAAGAAATGTACAATCTAAAAAGAAAATGGCCCAGTCATGAGGCAAGCATAAGAAATAACCAGCTGATAACCTGGGTCCTCTACTTGTATCTCCATGAAGTAAAGGGAAAGCAAAGACTTTTTAAACACAATGGGTAGCTACTTTTATACAAAGTGGACAAGGATAAGAACTGCGCCTGATGAACAGACATGAAGGGGTTGCAACATCAACAAATCACTAATCATTTGAATATTTGTATATTTTATACTATTCATGAAATTAGCCAACAATTCCATTTCTTAGTCTTGTCTTTATGTGGTTTTGGAATCAAGTGTGTATGTACCACACAAAAATAACTGGGTATTATAACATTATCTTAATCTATATTTAAAAGCACTTTAGGGAGAATATTAAGGGTTTTTTTTTGAAAGTTTGAAAAACATGCATGAACTAATCTAGTTCCTTTTCTGTATTAGCTATTCATTAATGATCTGAATTATTTGTTCCTCTGACATTGGTGCCTTTTTTCTTATTCATTAATGTTAGGTACTCAACACTATAAATTTACTTCCAGAAACTGCTTTGGTTGTTTCTCATAGATTTTGTTAATTAGCAGAAAATAACAGTAATCTTTACAAAATTTTCTTCTGTAAACAACTTTAGAGTAATCTTAGTTTTCTACAGTTTTGCCAGGAAGCAAAATCAAGTTCATTCTATCCTCTTGCCTTTTTGAAAATCAGGATATGTGACTTTCTCCAGTGCTGTGGTAGCTCTCCCATTTTCCACCATCTATCAAATATCTACAAATGGCTCAGTAATCACATCTTCCAGTTCTTTCAGTACCTGAGGATGTAGTTCATCTGGGCCAGGTGACTTGAATTCATCAAGGCAGCTAGGTGCTCTCTTACTATCTCCATACTTATCTTGGTTATCAACTCCCTATTAGCCATTTTTGTTCGGTCCTTTCCCATCCAAAGATCAGTCTCCTTGACAGAGAAAACAGAAGCAAAATAAGAATTGAGCATCTCTGCCTTCTCTGTCATTTATCATTGCCACTTCAACCCTAGGAAAGAAATGCTCTTTTCACCCAAATATAGCTAAAGCACATGCATGGTGCGTGCATGCACGCACACAGACACGCACCCCTTTTCCTTGTTTTTACTTCCCACTTCAACCTCAGCTCTTGACCTTTGTCACAGCTCCTGACGTTAATTTTTATAAGACCACACCAGGCTCTGCTACCTGCCCTTGCTTCCATCTTCTTAAAATCTATGTTGCTTTGTCCTTGGGGTATCCACATCAATTACTTCAGAGAACCTCCTACTTTCCTCATCTCAAAACTGATGCCCTTTGAGTGTTCAGAATTCCATTCCTGGGAGTCTCCCTTTCTTTGTGGGCTGACCTCCCCTGCCGAATTTTTAGTCCATGTGATCCTGCTTATCCTTTCCCTAAAGGCCTATAAAAATAAGCTCTCCAAAACCTATGGCACATGTCAGTTTATGTCCTGTTTTCCTCTGTTTTTCTATCAGAAACCATAAACAGGGTGTAGTCACTTCTTAAAAGATTCCTGACATTTTCGGATCAGAAATTAGTTCTTCCCTGTGAGGGAGAATCAGATCCAAAACAGAATTTCTCTTCAGAAGGATGAAATTACCATTAAGGCAAGTCATAAAGCTAGTAGCTGCTGTGCCTTTGACAGAGAGCTGTATCAGATGCCTATATAACTGCAGACCCCTATCTCTATTACATCACCCAGGTAGATCATAGGATACTTGGGTAACAAACCACTTCTGTTTCCACTGTCCATCACCTAAATGCTTTACATCATGGTTCCCCTCTCTGGTTCCTAGATGGCTTCTCATGATTTTATCTTCTTAATTAACAACACCACCTTTTACTTTCTATCTAGTCGTGTTCTTATGAAGAAGGAATACTCATCCAGAGGAATAATTTAATCATAGGTTCCATTCCACCAAGTTTCAGTGATACCTAATGAGGTCAAAACTGACCCTTGAGTTAATAAACCTACTTTCCTTTTGAGTGTTGCTCAGACTTTGGGAATTTGAATATAGACACGTGAGATCATATGTTCCACTGTTGGCTCCTTTCGGATTTTTTTCTTTTATAAACTTATATGTATCTCAATTTCTATTCTTCCTTCTTTGCAGCTATTTTCTAGAGCTACATTCTCTATCTAGTTTGGTGAATATAAATAAACAATTTTCTCCCTCCCTCATCTTTTAAACTTAACACCCTTTTGTTTAGTTTTACAAAATACCAAGCAAATAGCTTTGAAAATTCTTTTTATTATTCTAAACCTGACACACACCAAAAACAAAACAAAAAACTCCCAAACAAACAAAAATGAACATTTTCCTATGCATGAAAAAGAAAGCATATGGTACATAAAAATGGGAGTCTCATTATATATACAGCTTTTGTTTTCTGTTTTTTAAGCACCCACTAAATTTAAGACATTCATTCCAAAAGCTAAGCTGCTTATCTGTTCCCCTCTGAACCCTCATTCTGTTATTTTCTGAGTATGTTTTTAAATGCTTCATTGAAACCTGCTCCTTTCTTCCTTTGAGCATCACTATCAGTAGGCTCCGTTCTCTCTACCAATTCTCTCCATCTTTTTGTAATAAGTTACAGATCCACATATTGGATATGTCCAAAAATGTCTTGTTCTACATTTCTAATCTATCATTTCTCTGACAATAAGGAAGCATGCATTATCATAGTAATGGATGGTCAATGCACTAATCAGAGTTCTTAAGTCTTTGGAAGTTGTTTCTCTTAATAATATTCCAATTATTATAAATATTCTGTTTCTGTTCCAATTCATATAAGTATTCCCTGGTTTCTCTGAATCTGTCCCTTTTGTCATTTCACATGGCACAAGTATGTTTCATTTCATACACATACCATAATTGGTCCAACCATTTTCCAAATGGTAGAAACCTACTTAATATCTAATGAGTATGTTTATACAAATGGGTCTTTTCTCTATTTGTTTGACTCCATTTGGGCATACACTCAGTAGTTGTATCACCAAGTCAAAAAGGTATACACAGCTTGATGTTGTCATTCAGTCATGTCCAGCTCTTTGTGACTCTGTGGACCATACTGTCCATGGGTTTTTTTGGCAAAGATACTTGATTGGTTTGCCATTTCCTTCTCCAAATCAACAACAAAATTAAGAGTTGTTTATTATTTGGATTTCTTCCTTAAAGAAATTTTCTTTATAATCTTTGATCATTTAGGAAAAGGCTCCTCTTATATAGTCAATTCTGTTTGAGATATATATTCCCCAAAAGCATTGTGCTATGCAAGATTAGGTAATAAAAACAGGCTTTATAGGAAAAATGTGGTTAGGGACAAAAACTTCAGTAACACATAAAAAAAAAATAAAAACATAATTTTAAAAAGTACAGTTTTATACATGCTAAATGGAAAAGAAATACATAACTACTACACTAAATAATGGCTGTCATCTGGGGCCCAGGGCTGCTGCTCGGCCTGCTTCCCTGGCTGCACAAACTGGGCAGGCCGGGGAATGGCGGCGAATGGGCATGGGGCCAGCCTTCCTGCCACACCAGAAGATATACAGTCATTATGGCACTTTACCTAAACAAAGGCCTAAGGTTTGCTTTTGGAAGTGAGTATGGAAGAGGCTGAAGCTTGTGAATTATTGTTAAGTGGTGCAATTGTTTACTCTGCTTCTGTTTCTCTTGGAAGAAATAATGTAGAAGCAAACAAAATTCATGTTACATCTAAAATGTTCCCTACATGTCAGTCACAGTGGAACAAACTCATGTTTTCTAAAACACGTTACAGCAGAACTGATGATAACTTGGATTAGTTCCCTATAGATATACTGGATATCAGACTTCAGAGAAACAGTAAAGATTTCTTTCTCATTAACTAACTATCTTGGTTCTCTTCTTACTTTATGTATATTGTCTGTACAAAAGCTTTTCAATTTTTTGTAATCAAAATTGTCCGTTTTACCATATACGACCCTCTTTATCTCGTTTGATCGAGATTTTTCTCTGTTCACAGATATCTCTTACTCCACTATTCTAATTTGTTTATGATGGGCCATGCATTATGTTTGGAATTTATTGTGATATATAGTGTGGGTGGTTGAACTAAGCCTAACTTCTACCAGAATGCTTTCCCAGTTTTTCTAGCAGTTTCTGTCAAATAGTAAATCCTTACCCCACTTTAGACTTCTCTAACAGTAAGCTATAGTAAGCTTCTACGTTTAGCATCATGCCTCTGGACCTTGTGCCTTGTCTGGATACAAAGTAATTTTTTGGTAGTTTGATCGATATGGTACTACAGAAGTAATTTAGGTAGTATTGTCATTTTTATTATATTGGAATGACCTCATCATTTTGTGTGTGTGTGCGTGTATGTATGTGTATGTATTCATCCAACATTAATACATCTTTATTTCTGAAAAAGTATTTGGTACTTATATTCATACAAAGTTGTGTTTGTCCTACATAAATTCCTAGTTATTTTATATATTCTATAGTTATTCTGAAAAGAACTTCTTCTGTTTCTTCTTGTTTGGTTTTTGATAATGATTTTGTGTAACTTTATTTTATATTTTGCCCTATGCTAAAGTTAAGGATTCAATTAATTTTAAATTTAGTTTTAGTTTTCTTAATATTGAACCAGCCCTTGCACTCCTGGTATAAATTCAGTCTGCTCATACCATATAATCTTCTAAATATATTGCTAGTATTTTATTCAATATTTTTATATTGCTAGTCTACCTAGTCCTAGTATTTTCCCCTCCTGTTTGGGAGTTCAATGATGGCCTGGTTAGTTTCTTTTTCTGACACTGGATTATTTAAACTTAAATTTCGTCTTCTGTTTATCTGAGGATTTTGTAATTTTGCAAAAGATTTTTTTCATGTCATCTATTTTCTAGGCATATAAGGGGGAAATAGCTTTTAATAGTTTTTCCTTATTTCATCTACATTTGTTGTAAATACTTTTTTAGAAATTAGTAATAGTTAATGCAAAATATTTTAAAAACAGGCTCTAATTTTACTTAACAATTTACTGGATGAGGGTTGGTTTTGCTTTCTGTTGTTACACTTCTTTGATTTTCAGAATTTTTTTGTTAGCTTTTTTTTTTGGTTTGATTTGTTGATTTCTCATGAGATATATGCACAATTTATGGATCTCTCCTTTCTCTCTTTTGCTGATCAACGTGTTTAATGACAAAATTTCTTCTAAGTACTCTTTGGCTGTATCTCAAAGCAAAGTCTCATTGCTATAATTTTGCTGATGAAATGATCCTGTTTCTATGTTTTCTTTGTTCTTTGATTCACCAATTCTTTAACACTGAATAATTTAGAGTCCATTTGTTTGAATACTTTCTTCTCTATTATTATAATTTTTATTGTATGAAAAGGATGTATTTATTATTCCTGCTTCTCTGCTTCTGAGATTTTTATGCTTTAACACATGCTCAATTTTTATATGTGTCATGCCCACCTTAGAAATGTATATATTCCTTTCTTTTCCCACTTGATACTTGCCAGAGATCTGGCTTTTCAAAATTTCTATTCAGATCCTTAAACTTCTTTATTCTTCTTAGATTTATCTAATTCTGAAGGAAACACACTGAGCCTCCCAAATACTATAATTTTATTGTGTATTTCTCCCTGGAATTTCATATACTCATCCTGCAAATATGTCATTTTGTGCATATATATTAAGCACTGATATTACCTTCAATGTCTACAACACCCTTAAGCGTAATTTCCTTGTTTATTTCTTTTAACCATGTCTATGCTATTGCCTTATCTGAGACTGTCATTATTTCTGCTTTTTAAAAATTCAACTGAAGTATAATATATTTTACTCCAGCTCATTTTCACTATATGAATATTTACATATCAAAAATATTATGTGAATTCCCTATCCTTTTCCATTTTTAATGAATTCACCCACCTCAAATTCACAACTAATATTATTATAGTCTATTTTCCTTTATCATGTCCACTTATACATCTTCCTCTTGGTCTCTTGCCATCCCTTTTATATAATAAGTAGGGATAGAAAAAGAATGTGATTACTACTGGTGACTACCATTACCTATCAGTAACTGAAGTGATCTGCTTCTACTCAATCGCCCCTTCTTCTCTCAAGACTTCCCAGACCCGGGGATCACAAGTGCTTTCACCTTACCTTCATTCATTTTAATCTCCCTTTATGATCCACTGGTCAAAGTTAAAGTTTGCTTTGATTCTGACTGCTTCCATCCCAACTCCCCTGTCCTCCTTAAACTTTCTCTCTCTTTTTCTTATAGCTACAAATTCTCCTAATGAATTTAATACATCAGTTGTAGGATAAGTTATTCTTAGCTGTAAGGATAGGTTATTCTTAGTTGTAAACCTCTATCTTTTGTCTTTTAGAATATCTCACTCCTAGCTGTTCTCTCCTTTGGGATATTTGCTGCCAAATTCTGTGTGACCCTGTGATTCCATGAAACTTGGACTTCTTTCTGACTGCTTGCAATATTTTTTCCATGGTCCTGTAAGCTCTAGACTATGGGCTCCTGGAAGTTTCCATTGTGGGTTTCTTTCATCCCAGCATTTAAGATTTCATAGTGACTGGTGAATTCTGTTTTTACTTTGTCCTCTGATTTTACTAAACATGGGCACAGTTTTTATTTATGATTTTTTGAAATGTAGTAACCAGACTTTGGTAGGGTGTCATGATTTTTGAAGATTTCAAAGATTATAAAATTATCTCTCTTTTACTTGGTTGGTTTTGTTTTGTTCTATCATTTCTTGGCAGTTAATAGAGTAACAGTATTCTATATAGTTTATTTTAACTTTAAAAGAATCTGTTACTTGGACATGATTGTGCACATCTGCTGAAGCTATTCATTCTCCTTCCACTTCTTCCCTTCCAAAGCTCTTATTTCATTGTTTCTCTGATTAACCCTTACAGCTATTCTTGTAGTCCGTGTGGACAACCCATTTTCCTCTGAAAGGCTTTTTTAACCATTATCAGCAGCATCAGCTCAAATTAAAAAGCAGCAAAAGGAGAAATCATGAGCAAAGCTTAGCCTGTAATCCAATTAAATCAGATGATCTCAAAAGTAATTATAAATGAAACCAAAGAACAAAAAGATATAAAATGGAACTATCCTCTAGTTACGCTATGCATTTCATTTTTATCTTCAATGACAGTAGAAGCATCACACTGAGAAACTAACACCTCAGTATCCAATATTCTATAAGAGAAAATAGAAATAACACTTAATATAATGAAGCTAGGAAGAAAACGGATGTTGCCAAGCAGACAGAAGAAAAAATTCATCTGGAGGTAGTAAAGGCAATTCAGGGATTTATAGTCTACTGATAAAAAACAAAGAGGGAGATAAGCTCTACTACAAAATGTTATATGCAGTTACTTCCATTTCTCTCCAAAGCACGCCCTTTTCTAATTATCTTTCAATGCTTCCTATTACATCAGGGTGAGAGACTGTGGTTATGGTACCAGTATCTCTTAAACACCTTAGAGTTTCAGATAAGGTGAGAAAGATTCCCCTTATCTCCTAAAGGAGAGTGGATAATGGCAATGACTAGCAGATAAATTATTTATACAAAAGGTGTCTAACTAGTGGTATGTTCATAAATGTTTAACAACTGCTGGGGGGGAGGGAAGGGGGAAGCATATATATACATATTTATGGATATGTACATATGTGTATATAAGTTATTATAAATTTTCCTGGTACAAAGGAAGTGTAACAGACTTATCACACATATGTTATCTCATCTCTCTGCCAAACCAGAATAAGATCAATGAGAAAAATGAATAAATAAAGCAGTGTAAGTACACCAAACAGCAGTAGTAGCTTCTAAACTACATCACATACCATCCACCTCAGTCCAAGTATTTGATCAATTTTAATAATTTCAAGTTCTAGTTTTTAGTTAGTTTCTAGCCTGGGTTGATATTTATTAGATTGGCAACACATGGAATAAATTTTATCCAGAAATATTTTAGAACAATTAAATTGTTTTATTTCAGCTAGTGAATTATCAAGTGATAATTGCAGCCAATGATTTACAGTGCCAAATGATTTTTTTTAAACAACTTCATAGTTAGTCCATACCTTATTTCCAGCACTTTATTAATACCACTGGAACAAAATACAATTAAGTTCAGTATGAAATATTCAGTATTAAAGCTATAATTATTACTTCATTATCTATGGTGCCTTTTAACATAATGTAGTTCCTCTGTTTATCTTTTAATTAAATCTATTTTAGCTTTAACTGTTTATCTCTTTTAATAAAACTATTTTAGCTTTAACTGTAAGAGATCATAACGTTAACCCTGCTATTCCTACATTAGCTGAAGCACCATAAATTCAACTCCAGCACTTTATTTTTACTCTATATGGGTCTCTTATTTTTAAATGTATTCCTTGTAAATAACACATCATCAGGGCTGGTTTTTGATCCATTCTGATATCCATTTCTATTTTATGGGTGAATTCATCTCATTTACATTCAAAGTTATAATTACTAGTTCTCTTTTTACCCTATCCCTTCTCATAAGTCTAATTTACTTTTAACCGCGGCCTCCCTAATCTGCACACCCTTGTATGAGAGTCCCTCCGTTTTTCTATCCTCTAGCTCTCCTAAATTTCTCTGTAAGTTAAAGATACTTTTATATCCAACTAGATGTACAGTTGTTCTCTTCAACCCAGTTGTAAAGAGAGTAAGATTCCTCTGCACCATCTCCCCTCCACTCCAAGAGTTCTTTCATTCATGCCTCTTCTGTATGATTTTCGCTTCACTGTGTTATCCTGACTGAAGCTCTACAATATTTGAACTGTTTCTTTCTAGTTGCTTATAATATTTTCTCCTTGATCTGAGAGCTTTGAAATTTAGCTCTAATGTTCCTGTGAGTTTTCATTTTAGGATCTCTTTCAAGTGATGAACAGTAGATTTTTTTCCAATTGTGATTTTACTCACTAGTTTGAAAACTACATGGCATTTTCCTCAACAATTTCTTTTAAGTATAGAGTCTCAACTCTTTTTTTTAATCATGACTTCCAAGTAGTCCAACAATTCTTATATTATCTGTCCCTCAATCTGTTTTCCAAGTCAGTTGTTTTTCTAATGAATTATTTCATGTTCTCTCCTACTTTGCATTCTTTAAACTTTGCTTTATTATTTCTTAATGTCTTGTGAAGTTATTTGCTTTCCCTTGTCCAATTCCAAATTTTAAGGAATTATTTTCTTCCATAAGTTTTTGGACCTCTTTTTCCAACTGGTCAACTTTCTTTTCATAACTTTCTTGCAATATTCTTATTTTTCTCCTAATTTTTCCTCAGCCTCTCATTTGATTTGTAAGTCCTTTTTAAGGTCTTTCAAGAACTCTTTTGGGGCTTGTGATCATTTTACATTTTTCTTTGAAGCTTTGCAAGTAGTTATTTTGACATCATTCTCTTCTGAGTTTGAACCCTGATCTCTTCTATCACCATAGTAAGTATCTATGGTCAAATTCTTTCTCTGCTGTTTACTCGTTTTTTTAATGGCCTCTTTCTTGGATGTTAACTTTACGTTAGGGTCAGGCTCTGCTCCCAGGGTCTGGGTGACCATGTCTCAGGCATCAGATTTTTGTGCTGTTGTTTTCAAAGCTCTATTAGGGGTCTTTGACTTCTTTGTTCTTCCAGTGTGCTATGACCCAAGGCCAGGTGTGTTTACTGCTCCTATGGCTCATGCCTTCGTCCATGAGTGACCTCAGGTACTCTGGAATGGCGCCCAGGGTCCTCCCAGCACTGTGGCCACAGCAAACGCCCAGCAAGTTACAAGCATCAAATTACCCCTCTGCCCTGGAACTAAAACCAGGACTCTGTTGTCCCATGAGTGACTATGACCAGCAGGCTCATTGTCCCTCTGCAGCTACGCTCATCACTATGTTCTTACTCCTGGCCCCCACAGAGCTTGAGACCATATCTGACCAACATGTCTGGTAAGTGTTTCTACTGTTGTAAAATTCACTTGGGGGTGTTATTTTAAGCTATCTTCAGCGGTGGGGGGGAGATTTGGGAGAGCCAGGTAATTACCTGCCTTATTCTGCCATTTTCCTACAATTCCTGTCAAGCTAATTTTCTAATTCCTCCTGAAATAAATTTTTAGATCCCAGTCTACTTTCAAGGAGGAACCTACAGTTCAGAGGAGTCTAAAGAAAGGTTAAAAATAAACAACCAGGAGGTCAAAGACAGAACCCACCACGTTCTGAATGCTCCAAATCACTAAGAATAAGAAAAATGCAAAAAAAAAAAAACCAACAACACCAAAACAAAACACAAAACTGTTAAGATTTCCCCTCACACTTTGCAAACTGGCAAAAAGGACAAATGATGGGAAGAGTCCATGTTAGAGGGATGGTAGGAAGACAGGCACACTACTGAACTGTCAGTAAAGCTGTGAATCAGTGCTACTGTTCTGAAAAGCAGTAGGGAATTCTGTGAATAAAGTGACTAAAATATACATATCCTTTAACCCAGAGATTCCCTTTCTAGGTTTATATCTCAAGGAAACTATTGGTAAGAAAATCTCAAAAATATTTAGAGCAGACCTTTTTGTAATGGTAAAGAATTAGAAATAAAATAGATGCCCATCAATTGGTGATCAGCTAAACAAATAGTGGTAAATTAATGTAACAGAATATTACTGTATTGTAAGAAATGAAGAATGTGATGAATGTAAGAGAAGTATGGAAAGATCTCCATTAACTGATGCAGATTGATGTAAAGTAGAGCCAAAAAAACCCAAAAAATCAATACACACAACTACCACAATGTAAACAGGAAGAACCACACACCAATGAAAAACGAATGTTGCAAAACTAGAAAGAACAAGCATGGCTTGAAAGAAGGTATGAGAAGATTCCTCTACCCCTACACATCTTTGCAGAAGCATGAGGTCCACAAATGTTGCACACTGCACATGGTGTCAAACTTTTTCAATGTACAGATCCATTATGCTGATTTTTCTTCTTTTTCTTTTGCCTTTATAAATACTATTTGTTATATGGGACAGCTTTCTGGGAGGGGAAAGAATACTTAATAAAGAAAACAAAATCTATCAATAAAAACTTATGTAAAAAATAACTGAACTATCCCTATCACCTTATACTCATCAAATTGGCTAAAGTAATATAAAAGAGGATGGAATTCAATGCTGCTATGGAAAAACTATCACACTATAGCTGATAGAGCTAGGAACTTATCTTTTCACAAATAATGGAAATTTTATAGGAGAAATTTTAAAAATATTAAAACCCCTTATCCCACCAAATCCATTTGATACATATATGAATACACACACACACACACACACACACACACACACACACACACACACACACACATACACATATGCATACACACATAATGTACCTAATGACAGGGAAAGGATAAATTCTGGCATACAAATATAATGGAATATTATTGTGCTGTAAGCAATGAAATTTCCACCAGAAGAAATAACAGAATTATGAGGTTTCTGTGAAGAGATGCAGAATCAAAAATTTAAAATCAAAATAATAATACACACAAATTATAACTAGGTAACTACGTAAATAAAGAACATTAAACAGCAAGAGAGCCTACGTCAAATATACTGAACAAGTTTAAGTATTTGTCTTATTACTTCACACAAGCTTTTGTTTCTTTTGAGAACTAAATAGAGCCAAGATGGTGAAGTAAACAGTAAGTCGCTCTTACCCTCCCCTACTGACCTTGAAAAACCAGCCCCAGAAAAAATCCTGGAATACTGGAGCCAGAAGAAAGATAAGAGTGTAGCAGCTTTTTAGCTCATGAGGCTAGGGGGAGCAACGGGACAGGTTCCTCTTGCTGTGGCTGCAGGGGATCAGTACAGGACAGGCATCCTTCAAGCCAGCAGCAAGCCCCACCTCAGCAAGCCAGCAGGAGATCCTGAGCCCCAGGGCGGTGGAGAAGGCAATCATCAACACTAGGACTCACATGCTTGCTTCATAGAGCCAGGGGAACCAGTGGACACCAACACAGAGAACCACCATTTGCACAATGGATAGCACCATTTGCTCATGCTCTGGCGCAGCTCCTTCAACAACCTTTAACAACCAGTCAGTGGCCAGATCACCCTTATCCCCACACCTCACCCTGTGAGCTTCAGTGTAGCTCCAGGTTAAAAGAGAAAAACCCCCTGGCCTCTGCACACCAGCCACCACTACCACCAGTTCCAGCTCAGCACCAGGTAAGCTACAGCCTCTACAGCCTCCAGCTGCCAGAACTTGAGGTCCCAGCACACAAAGCCAGTAACCAGGCCCCTAGCCCACAGCATAAGAAAGCTGGAACAGTGCCCCCTGTCCCCCAGAAACAGAGATCAACTTTGAAAACCAGGAAAAAGCCAAACACCATGAGCAAAAAGCACCACAGAAAAACAGCACAGATTCTTACGATGGGGACAGGAAAGATCAAAACACAAATTCAGAAGTGGACAGCACTGTCACTACCCACATCTGAAACCCCAAAGGATAATATGAACCAGTCTCAAATTCTTCTTGAAAGAACTCAAAACCGATTTTAAACATCAAATTAGAGGGACAGATGAAAAACTGAACAATTCCTTAAAAAATACAATTGGCAAAATGGGGGAAAAAAAGTACATTGAAGAAAACAATGCTTTAAAAAGAAGCAAATGGAAAAGGAAGCACAAAAGCTAACTAAGAAAACAATTCTTTAAAAATCAGAATTGGGCAAGTGGAAGGAAGCTAATGACTCTATGAGAATAAGTCAAACAAAATGAAAAGAAAAAAATAGAAGAAAACAAAAAACACCTCATCAGAAGGTCCCAGGGTAAAATAGTAATCAAAAGAATGGCATGGAGAAAATAACTGCAAGCAGACATAAAGAAACAATTCAAATAGCACAAAACACAGTCAGGATCATGCAGGACCTTTCAGTTTCTATGTTAAAAGACTGGAGGGCTTGGTATATCATATTCCATAAGACAAAGGAGCTTGGATTACAACCAGAGATCAACTACCCAGCAAAGTTGAGCAAGGAGACAGACATTCAATGAAATAGGGGACTTCTAGACCTTCCTGATGAAAAGACGAGAGCTCAACAATATTTTGATCTTCAAATAAAAGACTCAGGAGAGGCATAAAAAGGTAAACAAGAAAGAAAAAACCCCATCACATTATTTAATAAGGGAAAACTATTCACATCCCTACATGGGAAGATGATGCTTGTAACTCTTGAGAATTGTATCCATATTATGACATTTAGAAGGGATATACATACACAGAGGGAGTGGGTATATAAACTGACTTTGATGTGATGACAGAAAACCTAATTAAGGAGTGAAAAGGGATTGTAATGGGAGAAGAAGAAAGGAAGAGTCAGAAAAGGGTAAATTATATCACATGAAGTGGCACAAAAACATATTACAGTAGTGGGAGGGAGATGAGCATCATCTGAACTTTACTCTCATCAGATTTGGCTCAAGGTATAACAATTTAACTTGCCCTATAGGGAGTAGGAGGGGAAAGGGAAAAGAAAAAGGAGGGCGTGGGAAAGGAGAAGGGAGGAAAGAAGTTGTAAGGGAAAAGGGGAAAAAAAGGAGAGGGCTGATAGAAGGAAGGGAAGATTGAGGAAGGTGATGGTCAAAAAACAAATAATCAGTAACAATTTTGTATCACTTTTTTATTGTGTTTACCTGTTTGGGTGAGTTGTTTGTGGTTTGGGTTTTTTTCTTTAATTCTATTTTTGCTTATGAATTATCTTTTGTTCTTGTTCATGTATCTAAGTGCTTATACATGTACATGAAAGTTAAGAGAAAAATTATCCACAAATCTAATTGTTCACCACCATCATCAGAAGACACAGTAATTTGTCTATACAAGATTTCCAAATAAAAATAACAGGATATATGGAAGACCATATAAATGCTGGTAATTCCTTCACCAAATATTTCCAGACATATACTAACTCATCTGAATAACCTCAAATTTATTTCTAAACCAAGTACTGTCATAGCTTTATACTATTTCAAGACAATTGCTCAAAAAGATCTTGACTATAAGATCCTAAAAAGTATTTAAAGTCCAAAAGAATACATGGTTATGAACTATATGTGTGATCTTAACACTAAGTGTAGTTAACTGTATTTAGCTATTTGGAGGTTGGTTATTCACTGGTGACAGACCAATTTAGTCACTAAAATTTAGAGAACAATCCAAAATCACAGAACACATGAAATGAATCCCCACAATAATACCTCTAACAAATGATACAGCTTCTACTTCATTACTCGCAAGAAAGGGGAGGACTCATGAATTCTTTAGGCAGTAGATTCCATTTTTGGAGAAATCTATTTGTGAGTATGCTTTTTCTGGTACTAAGACTAAAATGGACTCTGTAACTTCTCTCATTGCTTCTGGTTCTGTGGTGGAGGCCAAGTAGAACAAATCTAGTGCCTTTTCTCTTTCAAATACTTACAGAATGTAAGTGATCATGTAGATCCTCTTGACACTTCTCTTCTCTCCAAGCTAAACTAGTCCTGGTCATGGCATGGACTCAAGGCCCTGTTTAACATCTTGCTTGAGTTCCTCTAGACACTCTGCTTTATTGATATCCTTCTTAAGCTATGGCACCAGAACTGAACTCAGGGTCAGAGTACAACGGGACAATTACCTCCTTATTTAGAAATTATCTCTCTCTTAATGCAGCCCCAGATCACACTAGCTTTTCTGGTAACCACATCACACTGTTGACTCATACATAACTAGCTTGTGGTCCTTTAAAACCTCTAGGTCTTTGTCAGAGAACTACTGTTTATACGTGCATATCCTACTTTTCTAGGTTGGGCCTGATTTACACCAGTCTCTTGGAAGATTTGATCCAATACTGGATCAAAACTCTTTAAGTTACTATATAGTTAACAAAAAGAGATTTACTTAGACACAGCTAAACATTCAACAAGGAAAGGCACTGAAGACACCCTGAGCTGATTCAGCTGAGCAGCACACATGATACTGTGCTTGGAGTCAGGAAAACCTCAGTCCAAATCTGACCTCAGACACTAATTATGTCACTTTTAACTGCTGCATGCCTCAGGTACCTCAAGTGTGAAATGGAGATAACAAGAGCACTTACTTCTCAGGGTTGTTGTAAAGATCGAAGGAGATAATAGTTTTGAAGCATGATGCCTAGCACATGGCAGGTGTTAAATAAATGTTTCATTTAGTTTCCTTACCAACTCTGGTCTTTCTTCCCTTCCTTCACAATCCACCAACCAAACCTCTAAGAGCACATTCCCCTTCCCCCTCCTTGCGAGGCAATAAGTAAGTGCCTCAATCCCCTGAGCCAACCTTCTGGAGAAATGTCTTAATACCTTTTTAATGAAAAACTAGTCTAACGTGCATGAAGAGAGATGTTACGATATTGCTCCTACCATAATGTTTACATAGTTATTTAATGTTTTGTACCCAAGCAAAATTTTTACATTTATCCAAAGCAAGCAGGAATCAAAGGCCAATTACTTTGAATTGATGAGCCAAAGGGCCAACAAGTCAAACGGGAAAAAACCAACATAAACACCAAAAGCAAAGCAAACTCAGAGGAAAGTCTTAAAAAGAAAGCCATAAAGCACAGAAATTAGGTCAGGGTCAATAAACAGATCTTTGTTATCTATATGAGAAGACTGCTCTTTGGATTATTTTTTTCTTAGGTATTCTGAGACAGGCAATAAAACATGGTTGACTGTAAAATGCACAAAATATCTGAAAATTAACCTACCAAGACAATTAAAATTTATGTAAATACATTTATAAAAGTCTTGAGAGAAATAAAATGAAATAATTGTAACAAAGATTCATTGATGATTTGGTTGTTCCAATGTGACCTAAGTTTGTCTAAAGATTTAGTACTATAGCAATCATATCACTGAGGGGATAGCTTTTAGAACTAGAAAATACAGTAAATTTAATTTGGAAAAACAAAAGGTCAAGAACTCCAAGGGAAAGAAAGAATAAAAGTTCTTTATCAGGCTTCAAAGCGTATTATAATAAAGCAAGGGTCTTCAAAATCATTTGGTGCCGGTTAAAAAAAAGAAAAGGAATGGAACAGACTAAATAAACAAGAAGGAAGTAATAGAACAACAAATTAGCATTTGTTAACACCTAAAACCATAAATTACTGGAGGACTACCTTTTTTGACAAGAATTGCTGCTGGAAAGAATTTTGACAAGCTCTTTAACTCTAATTAACATTACAGACTGGGTGACAGAAACACCAGAAATGGGAGTTTCTCAAGTTGGAGACCTGGCAACTGCTCAGAAAGAGATTACAGAAGAGCCCTGTGCTAGCACTGGATGTAGGACCAGACACAGTTTGGCAATTCTATTACCTATACCAGGGATGAGCAATTTTGGTCAAGAGGGAATGGAAGCCCTGAGGGGTAGTATCACTTCTAGCACCAAAGGAACATTGACACTGAGGAGCAATACTGACTGCAATCTAAAGGGATTAGAGGACCTTTGTGTGCAGACCAGAAGACCAGTAACTATACCTTTCTCTGGACATATACCTTGGAAGCACTAAAAACTTTCAAACACAGAGGACTAGCTCTGAAAACACCAGCGTGAAAAAGCCTAAAGCTTGAAACAGTGCACCTCTCTCCTGGCCACACTGGCATCAGAATCCAACATTAACATAATGTTCCAAATCAAGAAACAGGACAGAAAAATGAGCAAAGAAAAAAAAAGAGCTTGACCATAAACAAGCTGCTGTAGAAACAAGGAAGATCAAGACACAAACTCAGAAGAAAACAAGTCAAAACAGCTATAAGCAAAGTCTCAAAGAAATACGTGACTGGCACATAAGCCAATTATGTTGTTCAGTCATTCAGTTGTATCCAACTCTTTATGATCCCATGGACCACACATAGCACACCAGTCACTTTTATCCTCCGCTATCTCTCCAAGTTCATGTTCCTGGCTTCCATGACACTATCCATCTCATCTTCTTCAGACCCCTTTTCCTTTTGCCTTTAATCTTTCCCCAGATCAGGTTCATTTCCAATGAGAGCTATCTTCTCATTATGTGGCCAAAGTTTTTAAGCTTCAGCTTCAATATTTGACCTTCCAGCGAATAGTCTGAATAAATTTCTTTAAGTACTGATGGATTTGACTTTCCTGTTCAAAGCAATCTCAAAATGTCTTTTCCAGCACCACAATTTGAAATTGCCAATTCTGTAGCATTTAGCTTTTCTTATAGTCCAAATCCAATAGCAATACATTGCTACTGGAAAATCATAGCCTTGATTACATAGATCTTTGTCAGCAAGATGATGTCTCTGTTTTTTATAATGCTGTCCAGATTTGCCATAGCTTTCCTACCAACCTTCCTGGTTGAAGCTGCCACCTGCAGTGACCTTCTGAGCCCAATTCCCTAATTGATGGGCATTTCCTCAATGTCCAGTTTTTGGTCACCACAAAAAGAGCTGCTATAAATACTTTTGTACAGGTGGGTCTTTTCCCCATTTTTATGATCTCTTGGGGATACAGCCCTAGAAGTGATATTGCTGGGTCAGAGGGTATGTGCATTTTTGTAGCCCTTCAGGCATAGTTCCAAACAGCTCTCCAGAATGGGTTGGATCATCTCACAGCTCCAACAATGAATTAGTATTCCAACTCTCCCACATCTTCTCTATCATTTGTCATCTTCCTGTTTTGTCTAGACATTACTATTTCAAGAAGTTATCAAGGAAAACTGCCCCAATATCCTCAAACTAGATGATAAAAGAGAAATTGAAAGAATACTGAAGGACATCCCAAAATGAAAACTGGCAGAAATATCACAGCCAAATTCTGGTACTTCCAAGTCAAAGGGAAAACATTTCAAGTAGTGAGAAAACATTCAAATACCATAAAACTATTTACCTTTCTATGTGGAAAGAGATAGATCTCTCTTCCAAGAACCTTATCATTATTAGGGCAGTTAGGATACAAAATAGAAAGAAAGTGCAAAAGTGAATCAATTATGTTGGAATGAAGTAAAAAAAAAAATATACGTAAAAAAGAGGGATGCCCTGAGGAAGACAGAAAGAAGAAGAAGCAGGAGGAAAATTATCTCACATAAAAGAGGTATGCAAAGTACAGGTTTTACAATAAAAGAGAAAATGGTTTGGGGGATGGAAGTGGGTAAAGCTTGAACCTCATTCACATTTAAATTGATTCAGAGGAAAATACACACAGACAGACACAGACAGACAGACACACACGCACACACACCTGCTAATAGAAATCCACCTTATACAACAGGGAAGGAGGAGGAGAAAAAGATAAGGGGACAGGTAATAAAAAGGGAGGGCTGATAAAAGAAAGCAGTTGTGAGAAGTAAAACAGACTTTCAAGAAGGGAGGATAAATAGAAGAAAATAGGATGGAGGGAAATGTACACTTAGAACTATGAATATGAATGGGATGAACTCATCCACAAAATGAAAGAGGACAGCAGAAAGGATTAGAAAACTGAATACATTGTTTACAAGAAACACTATGATATGATGGTATACTTAGAGAACCCTAGAGAATCAACTAAAAAACTAGCTGAAACAATTAACTTCAGCAAAGTTGCAGGATATAAAATAAACCCCTATAAATCATTAGCATGTCTATATTTTACCAACAAAACACAGCAACAAGAAATAGGAGAAATTCCATTATAAAGAAAAGTAGACGATATAAAATATAAAATAAAATCTAACTGCCAAGACAAACCCTGGGATTATATGAACACCATTACAAAACTTTTCACACAAATGAAGACATTCAAATAATTGAAAAAATAGTATTTGCTCATAGGTAAATCAAGTCAATACAATAAAAATTACAATCATACCTAAATTAATTTACTTATTCAGTGACTTACCAATCAAACTACCAAAGAATTATTTTATTGAGCCATAAAAAAAAGCAACAAAATTCATCTGAAAGAACAAAAGGTCAAGAATATCAAGGAAATCAATGAAAAAAAAAACTGTGAAGGTAGCCTAGCAGTTCCAGATTTCAAACCATATAACGAAGTGTTAATCATCAAAACAATCTGGTACTGTCTAAGAATAGAGTTGGTGGATCAATTTAATAGATGAAGTAATAATACATAGAAATGAATGATCAAAGTAACCTAGTATTTGAAAAACCCAAAGATTCAAGCTTCTGGACTAGGAACTTACCATTCCACAAAAATTGCTCGGAAATTAGGTACAGACCAGGTCAGAATGGATATAAGGTGGCATAAGTAAATTAGGGGAGAATATGGGAATGGGGAGAAATATGGGAAAATGTCCTATCAGGTTTACAGATAACAGAACAGTTTATGACCAATGAAGACGTAGAAGAGATAGATAGGAAGAGATAGAATCATGATAAAATTATGATAAAATCATGTAAAATACGTAATTTTGATTACATGAAATTAAAAAGATTTTTTTTATTCTTCAACCCTTTTATTATTTACCGTTTTTCATACTCCCATTGTCGTTCATTTTCCTAACCTTAACATGTAAACATATCACTCATAAATCACACAGGATATATATGATATAGCCTGTGCATTCAGTATATTTCAAATGACTATTTTATCAACTGCATATTATATGTACCCTAAGAATTGGTAATATTAAGAGGAGTAATGCAAAATGACCTTTAAATAAACTTATTTAAAAATGAAATACCATTGATGTTTTTTGCTCTGGGTAGTGCTGAGACAGGAGTAGTCATTTAGGAAGCTCTATCAAAAAAGGCTTGGACAGATTAAAAAAGCTTTTTAATGTAAAAGCTTTTACACAAGAGACTAGAGATTGTGTATATAGAGACAACATGAAAAACAATACTCAAGAGTTGACAATCACTTGGCTATACAAGCCCTTGGTTACATCTGCATTATGTAATTGCATTGAGTTTTACTTTGAGCTATGAAGAATACAATGGGAAAGGAAAGAAATCAGAAACAGAGAAAAGGAAAATATGGAGACAAGTTTTGCTTAGGTTGTATTTCATTACTTCATTAGGAGTTTGCAAACTAAAATTATCAGCATGGTTAATAAGAATTTAGTAAGCATTCAACAGAATGAATAATCATGTAAATCATTCTAGCACGATAAATCACACAGTAGAAAAAGCACTGGCCCTGCAGTCCGGAAGATCTGAGACGCTTAGTAGCAGTGTGACCCTAGATAAATTACTTAATTCCTGCCTGTCTCAGTTTCCTAACCACTAAAACTGGGGTAACAACTATAATCCCCCTTGCAGGGCTGCTGTGAGAATAAAATAAGAAAATATTGTAGGTGCTTTGCAAACCTTAAATATCTATAAATGCAAGCGTATTATGTCAAAATTCTGAAATTTAAAATGTCACTCATCCAAAACACTATTCCAAGAAACTTAGCTTTCAGCCACCTAACTATTTATGTGTACTGACAGATTATAACTATTAATCTTTTACAGACAAAAAGAACTCAAAAAGTACCAACCTACTAACCCGGCCCACGTTCAATACATTTGTTTGACACAACCAGAAAGAATGCGAATTCTAAAATGGAGTTTGATGATTATTTATGATGCAGGCTTCCAGTTTTTTCTACATTCCTCAATTTTTCCTTCGTCCCACTAGACTTCTTCGTTAAGCTTCTGACCTATTTGTTAAACTTCTGATTTACTCACTTCCCTTAACTTCTCTACTTCAGCATTTTCTCTTTTCACTGCTTTATTCTCTCTGCTACAGTTTCATTTTATCTCCCTTGCCCCATTTACCTCCTTTTCAAGGTTGCCTTCTGCATTCCCCATTCCCACTCAAAAACTGAACCATCAAAGAATTATGGATTATTTCCTTTCAGAAACTATCCATAACCCTTAAAGCACTTAACACAGATTGATCATCAGGTGTGAACAAAAAGGAACCAAGATCTAGCTAATTTAGAGGCATCAAATTTTCCTTTTCAGCAAACAATTCCTCTGAACTCTTCCATATTCTAAGCTTATTGTAGACTTCCATTTAGGTATCATTTGCTTGACCAACTTTTGGGTAATGCTTTGAAAACAAATGTACTGATGGAATAGTATGAAGTACTTAACTAAACAAAAATCATATGTGACTCATTTTAATAAGATGTTTGATATACTGTCCAAATAAAAAAAAATGGAAAAACCCCCAAAACGTAAAGGGTATTTTTGGCGTTCCTAAACAGGTTCATAGCTTGAAAGCTGGAAGGAACCTTAGAAGTCATCTAGTCCAGCCCTCTCATCTTAGGGATGAGGAACACTAAGGCCAAGGAGGTTCACGCAAGTAGAACTCATCAGAGGTGGGATTCGAATACTTCTTCCACTGTACCAAGCTGCCTCCACATTCAGTTTTTGAAAATGATGTAAAACCATAAAAGATACCGATGAATTCGGTGAATCCGGCGTCATCCTACATGAATAAGCCAGGGTGCATTAATACCGAAAGGCAGCTTGGTGCAAGGCATCAGAGTAGCCTCACAAGTAGGTAGGGGAGTAGCGGTTCTAAAGTTTTGCCCAGAACCAACGAGTGGCATGACCCTCAGCAAGTTACTTAACCTTCCTCCTTTGGAAAACGAGAGTCCTGGAACAGACGCTCTCGGAGGTCCAATCTACATCTACGATAGGCTGGGTGGTTAAACTGATAGGGGGAGGAGAATGTGCACAGCAGGAGTTCCCTACAGCAATAAAACCACCGGTCTGGATCCAGTACGATCTCTGGTTACTCCGGATGCCTAAAATTAAGGATTAAGTTGAAAAGCCACTAGGAAGCGAGGGAGACAAATTCTAGCTTGTCCCGAGCTGTCTACCGGTAGCTCCACGCAATCCCCTAAAACGACGCCGTCCGGTTTCACTTTCCAAGGGCACACCAAGTTTCACCGAGTTTGGAACCCTTCCGGGGGGCAGGGAAGACGCGGGCTTTCCTTTCCAACAGCCCCCTCCCCGCCCCAATCCCTACCTACTCCACAGGAAGGCACAGACCCTCTTAAACAGCTCTGTGGGGGGGGGGGGGGCGCTCCAGGCGCTGGATACAATGTTGCCGCCTCCCCCGGCCCAAGGTGCCGGCGCGGCAGGGGGCCCACCGTACCTTGGTGAGCTGGGCAATCTTCTTGCTCATCTTCAAGTGGAGATCCTGGCTGTAGTCCATGCTGAACGCCGACGGCGGGGCCCCGGCCGAGGAGAACTTGGCCGCGCCCCCGGCCGCCGAGTAAGACTGCTGCTGCCAGCTCATGCCCGGAGTCGCCATCTTCCCCGCGGGCCACGTCTAGGGCCAGGGTCCCCGCGCCCCCATGCCGTCCCCCGCTCCCGGGCGGATCGGAACGCCGGCCGGTGGCGGGTGCTGGGGCCGAGGGCGGGAGGCACGAGGCAAAGGCGCCCCCGCCGAGGGCCCTTCTCGGCCCCCAAGTCCCGGCTCCGTCCCTCCGCTGGGACCCGAACGGCCCGGGACCCCTCCGCCCGCACGGGCCGGCAGGACCCTTCCTCTTCGCTCTCGGCCCGGGCCGAGCGGCCGGCTGTCTCACCACGCCCGGGGCGGAGGCGTCTCGGGGCCGGGAGAAGCGTAGCCCGCGGGTCACCAGGGCCTCGGAGGGACGCGGGAGGCCCCCGCCGCCGGCGCCGGCGCTGCGGAGAGCCGGGAGGAGGAGAGCGAGGGCGGGGAGAGCGGCGGGCCGGGGCGCGCAGAGGCGGGGAGAGCGAGGGAGGGGAGGGGACGCCCTGGCGGCGGGCCGAGGGAGGCGAGGACCTCGAGGAGCGAACGTCGTAATCGCCGCCCCGGAGCCCCGGGGAGTCGCCGTTACTAGGGCGCTCGCCCCGCACAGTGAACGCGTGAGCCGCGACGTCATTTCCCGACCCCTCCAGCCCCGCCCACCCGTCCTCCGGCGCCCGCTTCGGAGGAGCGCGGCGCCGACCTGCCCCGCAGCCCCCGCCCGCCCATCCCGGACCCTCGCCTCGCCTCCCCTCCCCGGCCCGCACCCCGGGGCCTGGGGGGGAGGGGTTCCCTCGTTCAGGACCGCGGACAGCTCGCGGAGCCGGCTCCGGGAGGGCCTCGGCCCCGCGCTCTGCCCCGCGCTCTGCCCCGCGCTCTGCCCCGCGCTCTGCCCCGCGCTCTGCCCCGCGCTCTGCCCCGCGCTCTGCCCCGCGCTCTGCCCCGGGGTGCGGGCTCGGCGCCAGGTGCCCGGGGATGTGCTTTTTAAAAAACCCAACCCAACGGAAAAGCGCTTGAGCGATGCCTTCTGTCGTTACATCGCCGTGGTTCCTGCCGTCCCCGCTCGTCCCCTCCGGACCCTCTCTGTAACAAAGAAAAACAATCACCCGCCACACGCCGCGGTGACCTCACCTGGCCCGGCGCGCGCCGGGGGCCGCCCGCGCCCTGCCCGGGCTAGGAGGGACGCGCGCCCTCGCTCTCCGCGCTCCCTTGGGCTGTTTAGCCAGCCTTGCTACTTTGTAGCGGTCCCCGCCCCTCCGCAGGCGCCGGGGCTTCTTCACGGACTTGACGGGTTTGATCTGTACCTCCACGTGGCTGATCGCCTTTGTGTTGTATGTTACACGTTTACAGACGTTCCAAGGAGGGGCCCGCATATTTCACCAGGCGGACCAAGCCTAGAGCCTTGGGTTTACTTTACTTGGGCATAACTCCTTCCGTTCTGCTTAGTTTGCATTGCATTAGCTCATCCCAGTCTATGTTTCTCTGCATTTCCTCTCATTCATGATTTCTTAAAAGCTCCAAGCCAGGAAGGTGTGGGTTCTGGTTCTGCCTGTGACCTGTCTGTTGGCCGCGTGCTCGGTCCTCTCAGTGCTCTAGAAAGCTGTCTAAGACTGAGTCGGAGAGAAGGTGTTGACCTGCTTTTGTAGGTGGTTTTCTCATCCCCAAATCAATAAAAGTCCTTATCTCATTTAGGTGTCATTTTTAAAAAGTAAATCTTTAAGAACAATAAGGTGCTCTCCATAGGAAATATTGGATAAACTTTTGTTTTCAAAAGAATGGTTCTACCTGAGAAATAACACGATTGCAAGTTAGTGTAATCATTAACGGTGCACTCAACATTCGATTAAATGGTATTAGCTATTCTCCTAGGAATCATTTTATGGGGGATGCCTTTTAAAAAAGTACATTTGATTAATGCCTTTTGTCTTTACAGTTATTTCCTATTCATACTAGGGACTGAATCAACTTTGTTGACAAAAAAAAAGAATTCAGAAGCAAACACTTTTGAAAAGGTACAGAGGCAAAGGAGAAAATAGAGTAAGTGGGAGGCAGAACAGGATGGAGGGAAATACAGTTAGTCTTTCATAACATGACTTAGGAAGTGTTTTGCATAACTACACATGTATAACCTATGTTGAACTGCTTGCTTTCTCCATGGGGGGGAGGGGAAGAAGGGAGACAATTTGGAACTCAAAGTTTTAAAAACAAATGTTAAAATTGTCTTTACATGCAACTGGGAAATAAGATATACAGGTTTCTGAATTCCCCCTAACCCAATCTACCCTCCCTTCTATCATTTCCTCCCTCCCTTATCCCCTTCTCCCTTATTTTCCTATAGGTTTAGATACCCAATTGAGTTAGTATGTTATTCCCTCCTTAAGCCAAACCTGATGAGAGTAAGGTTCACTTATTCCCTCTCACCTCTCCCCTCTTCCCCTTCGTTGTGAAACCTTTTTTTTGCCTCTTTTATGTGAGATAATTTACCCCATTCTATCTCTCCCTTTCTCCTCCCAATATATTCCTTTCACCCTTTAATTTTATTTTTTAGTTATCATCCCTTCATATTCAACTCACCCTTGTGCTATCTATCTATCTGTCTTTCCTCCAGCTACCCTAATACTGAGAAAGATCTCAAGTTACAAATACCATCTTTCCATGCAGGAATGTAAACACTTCAACTTTAATAAGTCCTATAATAGTTTTCTATTTCCTGTTCACCTGTTCATGCTTCTCTTGAATCTTATGTTTGAATGCCAGATTTTCTAGTCAGCTCTGGTCTTATTAGCACGAATGCTTGAGAGTCTTTTATTTCATTGAATGATCATTTTTCCCCTGAAGGATTATACTCAGTTTTGCTGATTCTTGGTTTTAATCCTAGTCCCTCTGATGTCCAAAATATCATATTCCAAGCCCTTCAGTCCGTTAATACAGAAGCTGCTAGATCTTGTGTTAATCTGATTATATAGAATTGTTTCTGGCTGCTTGCAATATTTTCTCCTTGACCTGGGAACTCTGGAATTTGGCTACAACATTCCTAAGAGTTGTCCTTTTAGACTCTCTTTCCAGAAGGGATTGGTGGATTCTTTCAATTTCTATTTTACTCTGTGGTCTAGAATATCAGGGCAGTTTTCCTTGATAATTTCTTGAAAGGTGATGTGTAGGCTTTTATTTTGATCATGGCTTTTAGGTAGTCCAACAATTTTTATAGTATCTCTCCTGGATTTTCTAATGAAGTATTTCACATTTTCTTCTATTTTTTTTTCATTCTTTCAGTTCTGTTTTATAATTTCTTGATTTCTCATAAAGTCATTTACTTCCATTTGCTCCATTTTGATTTTGAAGGAATTATTGTCTTTAGCTTCTCTTGAGCTTTTGTACCTCCTTTTCCATTTGGCCAAGTCTGCTTTTTAAGGCATTCTCCTCCTTCTTGGCTTTTTGGATCTCTTTTTTCATCTGGATTAGTCTGTTTTTTAAGGTGTTATGTTTTTTTCAGTATTTTTGGGGTCTGCTTTAGTTAGCCATAGACTCATTTTTCATGATTTTCTTGCATCACTTAATTTTTCCTCTCGCTTCTCTTACTTGATCTTCAAAATCCTTTTTGAGCTCTTCTATGGCCTGAGACCAAGTCATATTTCGTATTTCTTTTGGAGGCTTTTGATGTAGAAGACTTTCTACAAAAAGGACTTTGTTTTCCTCTTCTGGTTACATGTTTTGATTTTCTTTGTCACCAAAGTAAGACTATATAGTCTGTGTTTTTTTTACTTTGCTCATCTTTCCAACCAAATACACAGACTGCACTCCACTCCCAGCCAGGGATAACCCTTCCTGTTGACCTTCAAGGTGGTCTTGGGCTGGACATTTATTTCTGTCATTTTGAGGGTTCCGTAGCTCTAGAATTTGTTAAGAGTAATTTTTATAAGTATTTGGAAGGAAGAGTATGGGGGTAGAGCACAAGCAAGTCCCTGCTTTTACTCTGCCATTTTGACTCCCTCATTTTGATTTAATTGTGGTATATGGTATATAATGTTGATCTAAACCTAATTTTTGCTAAACTTTTTCCATTTTCCTAATAGTTTTTGTTCTTCCCCAATTATTTTTGTTCTCTAATCTAACCACCATATTTACTGAGGTCGGTTGTTTCTGTTGTCTGCTTATCTTGCTCCTTAAGAAGAAAGTAATTTTTGTCTTTATATCCCAGTATCTCAAAGAGTGTCTGCTACATAGTAGGTGCTTAATGAATTCCTGTTCATTGATTGATCTAGTGCTAATAAGGTTGGATCCACTTCTAAGAGTATCGTGCTCCCCGTACATATGGTGATGTTCACCATACATGTAATCATTGTTGATTATTCTCAAAGCAAGGTTGCTAGGGTAAAAAGGAGCTGAGTCTTTTCACATACATTACTTTTGACTTTTTTCACAGTTCCTTTCTATAGATTGCGCTCTATACCTGCAATGAATTTCTCCTCCTTTCTCCTTTTAGTCTTTCCATTTTCCCTCAAAGTTCAGCCTTTTCTGGTCCTCCTTAATGTTAGTGCTTTCTCTCTGTGATTATCTCTGATAAATACTGTAGATATTTTTGTTCATAGTTGTCCAGTAAAACCCCTAAGTACTATGATCCCCAAACCCAGAAAGTTCCATGAGCTTAACCAGTGATAAAATAAGTTAATCAAAATTGAATATGAGCATTTGGTTATAGTTAGTATAAAGATTTTAAAATGAGAAGGACCCCTTGCTTAACTCTACATGAGAAGTTCAACTTTTAATTTTAAAAATTTTTTAAAGAATGTTTTTATTTTTCTCAATTACATGTAAAAACAGTTTTTTTAACATTTAAAAAAAACTTTTTGCGTTCCAAATTCCCTCCTTCCCTCCCTCTTTTCTTCCCTCCTTGAGAAAGCAAGCACTTAGATGTAGATTATACATGTGTAGTTAGGAAAAGTTTATTTCCATTTTGTTTCCATTTATTTCCATATAGACAAAAATCTCAAGAAAAATAAAGTTTAAAAAAATGTTTTGATCTGCATTCAGATTCCATTGATTCTTTCTTTGGAGAAAGATAGCCTTTTCTCATCATAAATACTTTGGAATTGACTTGTGTCCTTTTGCTGAGAATTCCTAAATCATTCACAGCTGATTATTATATAATATTGCTGTTACTATGTACAGTGATCTCCTGGTTTGCATCAATTCATATGAGTCTTCCTAGGCTTTTCTGAAACCATCCTGCTCGTCATTTCTTATAGTACAATAGTTCTCCATCATAATCATATGCCACAACTTCATCAGTCAGTTCTCAACAGGTGGACATTCCATCAATTTCCAATTCATTGCCACCACAAAAAGAGCCACTGTGAAGATTTTTGTACAAATAAGTCCTTCCCCTTTTTCTTTGATCTCTTTGGGATGTAGACATAGTAATGGAATTGCTGGGTCAAAGGGTATATACAGTTTTATAGGCCTTTGGGCATAAGAGTCAAATCATTCTCCAAAATTATTGGATCAGATCTAACTCCACAAAAAAAAAATCCCCACAAAGTGTCCCAATTTTTCCATGTCCTCTCCAACATTTGTTGGCTTTTTCCCTGTAAGCCAGTCTGATAGATGTGAGGTGGTACCTCTAAGTTGTTTTAATTTGTATTTCTCTGATCAATAGTGATTTCGAACATTTTTTCATATGACTATATATATAGCTTTGTTTTCTTCTTTTGAAAACTACCTATTCATATTCTTTGACCATTTATCAGTTGGGGAATGAGTTGTATTCTTATAAGTTTGACTCAGTTTTCTATCTATTCCATTGATCCATCGCTCTATTTCTTAGCCAGTACCAGATTATTTTATAGGAAGCTAGGTAAAGCATGTCTAGATTCCTGGACCTAAAGTCAGGAAGATTCATCTTAAGTTCAATCTGGCCTCAGACACTTGCTAGCTGTGGGATCCTGGGCAAGTCAATTTACCCTGTTTGCCTCCGTTCCCTCAGATGCAGGAGAAGGAAATGGCAAGACTGCTCTAGTGTCTTTGCCAAGGAAACCTCAAATGGGGTCACAAAGAGTTAGACATGACTGAACAACACCCAGATTGTTTTGATGATTAACACTTGGTACTAAAGTTTGAGATCTGGAACTGCTATGCTAACTTCCTTCACATTTTTTTCAATTCCCTTAATATTCTTGACCTTTTGTTTTTCCAGATGAATTTCGTTATTATTTTTTCTAGCTCCATAAAATACTTTTGGTTTGATTGGTTTGGCCCTGAATAAGTAAATTAGTTTGGGTAGAGTTGTTATTTTTATTAGTGGCTCAGCCTGCCCATCAGCAGTTAATATTTCTCCAGTTGTTTAGCTCTGACTGTATTTGTGTCAAAAGTGTTTTGTAATTGTGGTCATATAGTCCCTAGGTTTGTCTCAAGTATTTTATATTTTATGCTGTTATTTTAAATGAAATTTCTCTATCTCTTGTTGCTACGCTTTGTTGGTGAGATATTGAAATGCTGATGTTTTATGTGGATTTATTTTATATCCTGCAACTTTGCTGAAGTTATTACCTCAACTAGTTTTTTAGTTAATTAGTATACCATCATCTTGTCTGCAAAGAGTGATAATTTGTTTCCTCAGTGCCCATTTAACTTTATTTCTTTTTCTTCTCTTATTGTTATCACTACCATGTCTATTACAATATTAAAGAATAGTCATGATAATGAGTGTCCTGGTTTCACCCTGACCTTACAAGGAAGGCTTGTAGCTTTATCCCATTGAGTAGCAGCTCTCCTCCCCTCCCTCCTCCTCCTCCTCCTCCTCCAGTGTTCCACCCCCAAAAGCTGCCTTTTTTCATCTGGGTTTACTGGCCACATCACTTGCTCAAAGATCAAGCCTCAAACCCAATTCATTCTGGAGCTCGTAGACTGAACAAGTCCCCACACACCTAGCGAGAGTGGATTTAAATACTAAATAGTAATTGTTTCTCTTTTACCCAGGAACCCTGAGGGTCTTCTCCTCCCAGTTTGTTTTTTTTTTTTTGATTAAAGGGGTTATCCCATGGGCAACTACTATCCTCATTAGTATAGTGGTAAGTATCCCCACCAGTTACATGGGAGACTGGGGTTTGATTCCCCTACAGAGAGGCTGCAAGCTTTGACACTCTCAAGAACTTTGGATTTGTCTGTGCAACATGGGAGACCCTGGCATAGGACCACTCAGCATGGCATGCCCACATCAGAAAGGGTGATGTGCTCTATGAGCAAAGCAGAATTGAGACAGCACAAATTAAACGTAGGATGTGCAAATTTGGAGTACCCACCCCAAATATTCACACAAACTTGTGGTAGAGCATTCTGAGCTATGTTGGTCTGATCAGCCACAGTTGGACACATTGAAACTTCACTTTATCATGGTGATATCATTTTGGTCCTCTTCGAAAATGAAGGCCAACAACCAACCTTAAGAAGCTTATGCATTGAATGGGCGTATCTCACTCAAAGTGAGAATGCTGTAAGACCTTAGCCTGAAAAGGCCAGGGTTTCACATTGCATCCTGGGCCATCTGCAGCCATCCTGATGAATATCTGGTTACTGGAGGAAAAAGTAAGGCTGGTGACCTTGCACAGCCCTCCCTCACTCAAAACAAAGTCAAGTGCAAGTCATGTCATCATCTTGATGTCATTCATGGTCCTCTTGGAGAATGAAGGACAAACACAACAACAACAACACAATTACAGATAACGCTTGTTAATCGTGTTAGAACCTACTTATTATTTCAAGGAAACTTCCATTTGTTCCAATACTTTCCAGAGTTTTTGATAGGAATGAATGCTATATTTTGTGAAAAGCTCTTTCTACATCTAGTGAGTTCAGCTTTTTCTTCAGGTAATCCAAGAGAGTTAACAGCACCATACTAAAAGACCCTTAATGAGAATGATGCAAGTGAAACATCTGTCTTGGGTCCAAGGGATGCAGAAAAATATTTGAAAGAGCCATCTAGTTTTTTTAAGTAGATATTGATATTGGGGATGGGTAGGAATGGTTACAAATTTATATTCTTACAAGGGCACAAATTTAGTTCCAATGCTTTCTCTCTGCCAATTTCCCTTCAAAAACGTTTTCCTACACCTTTGCAGATTTTCCATGTGGATAGCATTATAAACTTTGGTCTTTTTGAGACCAGGAAAGGAGAACTTCTAGGGGGTAAAAAGGAAACTTTGCTTTCAATAAGCATTTATGTAACACTGCTTTTTCAAGATGAGAGAATAGAAAATAATAAGTAGCTTTGTATGCAATAGATGTTACTGACAGGAGTAGACTCTAGGCTGTCACTGTATAAAAAACAGATTTCTGAAATAGCCTCTTTCTTAGGCCTTTTGGGATTTATAATATATATTCCATAGAATTGCCCTGATCCTTCCTCAGGGGTTATACCCTACACTATAAGGAATACCTTAGTCTGAGCATCATGCTTATTCATAAAGCAGAATCTTGGAAGACTAGGGAAAGAGGATAGTACAAAAATCAGTTGGACAAGAAAGGTTATAGCAGTCCCTGGGTGGGGGGAGTCATTGAAAACTGCCAAAAAGCACTCAAAGCAAACAGAAATTTATATATTAGGGCTGAAGGAGACCGAGACCTTAAAATTCATCTAGTTCAAATCTTATTTTTCAAGTGGAAAAGCTGAGAGGCAACTATAGTATAACTTCCCAGTGGTCACACAGCTAAGTACAGAGCATTAATTAAAACCAAAGGCTGAATTCCAATCCAGTGGTGTTTCCACTACACCCAAAGGAGACAGAGTTTTAAGAGGCTCTATGATTTCATCTTTGTGGTCAATCTTCTCCCAGGACCCTATCAGAGGAGCCCTATAAAAGAGCTGTCCTCAAATTCAGGAAGATCCGGATTATCAGCTCCTGGCTTTATGATCCCAGGCATATCCCTTAATCTCCCAATGCCCTTAGAAACTCTCTTAAGTCTCCAGAGTCTGGAACTGATCTGCATGTATGTGATTTACGCCAGATTGCAAAAAAAAAATCTTCACCTTGTGCTCACCCTTCTGGTTCTGAGCCCCTCTCAACTTAAATTGTTTCTTGAGTGTTCTTCAGTCAGTCTTTCCATCTTTGCTCAGCATACCAGAGCTTGTGCTCCACTGGCAAAGCCTTTGAGAACTCAGACTCATCGTGCCAGGGTGACTCATCAGAGTAGGAATTTAATGGAATAGTTTAAAGATACTCAGAGTATGGTCCCAAATTCTGTTAAACTGGACTCTCCTTTAGCCAGCACTGCAGTATGTGGACAGAACAGTGAGATACATTTCTATTTGTAGTGATGACCCTGAAGCACTGTGAGAGTCCTAAGTATGTTCCCAACTAGTAGAAGTTTGTGAGATCTGGGGCAGTGACTCAGTGACAGGATCCTCGGTCTTCCTTTCTATAGTGTAGAAACCCACCAGCATTTGTAATAAAACATAGAAACACAGAATTTCAGAGCTGGAAAGGTTCTTCTTTGAGGTCATCTAATCTGACCCCTTGAAAGCTAGTTGATTTGCTTGGAAGCCATAATTAATTGACACAGGTGCTAGGATTAAAGGTCTTTACTCGTTGGATATTTGAAAACAATGCCCAATCAATCAGACTACATACATGGAGTGCCCACTCTGAAAGGCTACCCCTCTCCCCTTTCTTGAATTATGTGGTTGTAGAACTTATGCTAAATATTAGGACTAGTAAAGGAAGGAAACAGGACAGTCTCCCAAAAGTGGGGTATAGGAACTTTTACATATTTCTTCCTCTCCTTTTCTGCCTATTATCTATTGATCTACTTATCTATGAGGAATTCTTACCTATTATCTGTTGTATGAAATAATTACTGTGAGGTCAGAAACTACTTACTGCCTTTCCTTATTTCCTCAGCACCTAGCTTATAATATTACATTTAATGAACACCCAATGAACTAAAGGGAATTGAGAGACAGTGTGGTGTGTGGAAAGTACACTGAACTTTGAGTCAGCAAGGCTTGGGTTTGAATTCTGCTTCAGCCAGTTATTCCTTTTGCCACTTTGAACAAATCACTGTGTCTCTTGTCCTCGGTTTCTTCATCGATGAAATCAGGAGTTTGTATTCAATGCTTTTGAAAGGTCCATTACAGTTCTACATTTATGATCCCATATATATGTTTTCATTCCTCCTCACCAGAGCTAGAAGACATATCAATCAAGAAATAATTACTGTGGGCCAATTATTTTCAAGGTATGAGACTTAAGTGTTATGTAGATTCCAAGAAGCATGAAGAGAGAGTGGTTCCTGCCCTTAAGAAATGTACAGTCTACTAGAGAGGGAAAACATATGCAGAAATTTCCCATCCTATTAAAGAGATTTGCTTGTTGATTGACTGATTTATCACTGTCCAAAAGTTTGTAAATCAGTTATAATTGGTATACACTATCCCCCCAGAAATAGTCTTAGAAATAGTGATTATGTTCATAGGCCGTTCACTAATTAATATGAATCTTAAGTCGTAGTATGTGGGCAGCTAGGTGGCATAGTTTACACAGTGCTAGGCCTGAAATCAGGAAGACTCATCTTCCTGAGTTCAAATCTGACTTCATAATATTACTAGCCATGTGACCTGGGCAAGTAATTTAACCCAGTTCGCCTCAGTTTCCTCATCTGTAAAATGAGCTAGAGAAGAAAATGGTAAACCACTTTAGTATTTTTACCAAGAAAACCTCAAATTGGGTCACAAAGTCAGTCATAACTGAAATGACTGAAAAACAGCAAAATAAATCTTGTATGTATTTTGTGTTTTCTTCCCCTGATGACAACACTTGGGACAAATGTCTTCTCTGTTCGCTTATTCCTCCTTCACAAGCCCAGGTCTACTCTTTTCCACAATATGATAAATCCATGATATGATAAAGAATCATATTGACCTATTAGGCTTGTTATAATGAGAAAAAAAGACTATATCATTCATAACAGGATAAAGATTAGACATGTGATTTTGATAGCACAGAGCGCACCTGAACTAGGAAATGCTTTCTACAAATGTAGATCAATACTATCTCTGTAACTTAGAGACTTAGAGCACTAACAGGTTGAATGTCCCCAGGGTTACAAAGCTAGTATATGTCAGAAAGAACGTGAATCCGGGGTTTCCTGGCTTTGAGGTTTGTTCTGTATGCACTGTATCACCCTGTCTTTCCTTCTCTCCTTTGATTTGAAGGGTGCCTCATCACTATAAAGATGGTGAAGGACAGATAAAGAATTTTCTTAGTGACTTCATTTGAAAATCATCTTTCCTTCCTCGGACCTTAGTCTCCAAAGTCCCAAAACTGTGGATCACTCAAAAGATGTGATAAAGAGGCACATGATGTACGTGAGTGGATTTCAATGTTATTTTTTAAAATGGTGCACAGTAATAAAATAATATAATAGTATTATAAATAATAAAATATGTGTGACTAGGAAAGAAAGTGAGTAAGTCAGGTTGTAAGAGGGAGGGGTAATAATGTGCTACACTGCTACATTGTGGCCCATGCAATGTCATTGAAGACCCCTAGCACATGTGTGGAACCTCTTTGCCGGATTTACAAGAGCACTTAGTGGTAAGCACAAAGATGAGAAGTATGGGTGGTTTGGGAAGTCTGTACTATTAGAGAAAGCAGCCTTATCAACAAGAGCATAGTTTTATTGAAGTGCTGAAGTATCTTCCCTGTTAGAAGGTGAGCTCTATGGGGTGACCCTGGCTAAATGATCTTCTTATCTCCCTCAGAAAAGAGCAGTGTTGTTAAATAAGTGAATAAAGGAAGGAGGGGAAAGAAACAGAGACAGAGAGAGAGAGAGAGAGAGAGAGTTGGCAAGGGAGAAAGAAGGATGGAGAAGAGTCAGAGAGGGAGAAGGAAGGATGGAAAAACATAGAGAAGTGACACACAAAGAGAGTGTAGGGAGAGAGGCACAAAGAGATAAAAGAACGTAGAAAAAGTAAAAAAAAAAAAAGGAGGGAGGGAGGGAAAGAAACAGGGAGAGAGAAGGAGGCTAGAAATAAGCAAAAAAAAAAAATGAGATAAGCAAATTTGAGAAAGAATGAGGACAGCATTTTCTTCCCACCTTCTTTCCATCCCACAGTCAGAGCTATAGTGGCATGTGCTACCTCACCTCTCTCTACCTCATGACTTGCTTTCTTCACACCGTGGAAAGTGATATTTCCCTCTTCTTAAAAAAAGTTTATTCATATAAGCAAAACAGCTGAGCTTTTTTGTTCTATCCTCTTCTGCCCTAGTCAGCTTTTTCTTCCTCTATCACTTAAGAATAACCAACTAAAAGAAAAGAATGAAAGGAAAAGGGGAGCAATCCCAAAGATAAACTGAGCACTTAGCAAAATAATTTATAAGCAGACCAACCAGATTGAGATTAAAAAATTGAGTCAGCCAATCCTTTGGAGGGTTTTTGGTCTATTCTAGACAGTTCAATGAAATTAGTTTGACTGATTAGTTTTCATCATACTGATCAATTCTTTGAACTTTATGTAATCAATTCAATTTTTCTATTTAATATACATTTATTAGATGTTGAATATGTACAAGGTATTGTGTTAAACATAACCTTACTGTATTTCTTTATTAGATTTTTGATAATGGCAGTTCCTTGAGGATGCATATAGTACGTAATATACTAACTACTTATGGCAGTTTTGCTTCCTGGGTGGCGTACAGGGTAAAAGACAGCAATTTTACCAGTTTTGTCAGCTCTCCCTGTTCTTTTCAGTCTTATTCTCAAATTGATTTGCATAGCAACCAGGGCTAATATGGAGATTAAAAAGAATCTCTTCTCATAAGATCTACTCAGCTTCTTTGCTTTTGCCAAGTACTATCCCTGGGACAACTGAAGTGAGCCTAGGCTAGCATATCACAGGAGTTCAAAAGAATGTCAGACATTAGCTCAGAAAAAGTTTGAACTAGGAGTACTTGAACAATAATAGGAAGATTTAAAATTATCTATATTATTTAAAATTATCTATTCTCTAGGTAGCAGGATAGATTAAATTATCATCTCTGCAAATGATTCTTGGATTTACTTATCCAACCCTAACCTGGCTTCTGATCTCCAGTCTAGCATCTCTAAATGCTTCTTAGGTATCTTGAACTGGATCTTCCATAGATAGCTTGTTTAACATATCCAAAACTCATTATCTTCCCCCAAAAACCTCCTCATCGTCTGAACTTCCATATTACTGTAGAGATCATCACCATTCTCCTATCATCCAGACTTAAAACCTAGGTGTCCTCCTTAACTATTCATTCATATTTACTTCCCAGATCCTTGTCTGTTGCCATATCCTGTCAATTTTACCTTCTGACCAACATGTCTCATATATGTCCCCTCCTCTCCTCTGACATAGCCACCAACTAGGTGCAGGACTTCATTTCACATCTAGACTAGACAGTGGCCTGCTGTTGGTGTCTCTGTCTCAGGTCTCTACTCACTGTAGTCCATCCTCCAATCAGTAGCTGAAGTAGTCTTACTAAAGCACAGGTTTGACACTGTCACTTCCCTACTCAATAAACTCTAGGCTTCCAGTTATCTCTGAGATCAAATATAAAATCTTCAGCTTGGCTTTTAAAGCCCTTCACAACCCTTTTTTATCTTTTCTGATTCTTGGTTTTAGACCTAGTTCCTTTGACTTCTGGAATATCCTATTCCATGCCCTTCGATCCCTTAATGTAGAAGCTGCTAGATCTTGTGTTATCCTGATTGTATTTCCACAGTACTGGAATTGTTTCTTTCTAGC